>PITA01020587.1:0-34678 GCA_004023965.1 Spilogale gracilis | reverse complement strand
AAACCTTACTGAGCAACATGTCCTTGGTTTGGCTTAGGGAGTTAACTCTGAACTGTAGATAGGTGCACCTGCAAAAACATGTTTCACTGATCAAAGCACTATGTTTCTCTAACAAGGACACTGTGTAATCAAAATTCACTTTCTTAGACTTTAACCTAACTGCATCCCCCAACCTCCTCTTGCCTTGGAATAATAAAAACCTGGGACCCTTATCAGTCAAGATAGACAAAAAAAGCAGAGACAGAAACAGTAGAGAAGTAGTAGAGAAACAGTAAAGAGACAGAAATAGTAGAGAAGTAGTAGAGAAACATTAGAAAGACAAAAGCAATAGAGAAGTCGTAGAAAAACAGTAAAAAGACAAAAACAGTAAAAAAACAGTAGAAAAAACAGTAGAGAGACAAAAACAGTAGAGAAACAGTAAAGAGATAAAAACAGTAGAGAAACAGTAGAGAGACAGAAGCAGTAGAGAGACAAAAACAAAAGCAAAGACAAAGATAGAAGCAAAAAGAAAGACAAAAGCAGAGACAATGCCTGAGAGCCAAAGAGCCAGAGAGCCTAAGAGCCTAAGAGCCTGAGAGCCACAGAGCCTGCGAAGAGAGAACCTGCAAAGCGAGAGCCAGAGCCAGGGCCAGAGCCTGCTTCATAGGTCTCTCCTAACTGACCTCGGGTCTGTCAGCTTGCATCAAATCTCCGTGTCTGTGTCATTATTTTCGCCTGCCAGACATCCCTTGGTTCGGGACCCACATCTCTGCTGAGGTTGGTCCCCGGCAGCTAGCCTGCAGGATGGCACATGATCCAGTTTCTCTTGCATCCGTAGCTAATCATTAGTCAAATCGAAGAAGCAGAGCCACTGTGTTGGATGGCTGCTGATGACAGATACAAAGGTGAACCCAGGAAAGACCAACAGAAGCACTGCTCCTCCTCCAAGCATAGCCTGCTTGTTGATTGACAGCATTTTGAGCTAAATAAATGGTGGTGTTTCTGTTAGTTTGGTGGTTTAGTTTGGGTGTTTTGTTATACAGTAAAAAAAGGTAACTGTTGAAAGTATTCTCTCAGCTACAGAGTTTATGCTACAGAATTTACTATTTAATCACTATTGGCCCTATGGCAGATACTTATGCCACTATATTTTCAAGTTAGTAATATTCATTTTATAGGCGTCATAGCCGGAGGAGGAATTGTACTTAGACAAAAAGGAATAAAGAAAAACACATTAAAATTGAGTGCTTAGTTGGTGCCAAGCATTATATTATGTGCCCATATCCATATTATAAAATCTATGGGTTTCTTTGAGATAGCTCAAATATCAGCAGGAGTCCAAGAATCAATTATCTTGGTATGTGAAAAGAATGTGTCTTTTTTGTGGATTCTTCAGTTAAGGGACTTACCTCTCAGTGCTGAGAAGAATCGGCCCATATAATAGATACATGTCTAGATGTATAAGCAGAGACAGAAATGCTAGAAAGAGGCAAATTTTGTTAGAGACTCACCATCCTAATTTTTAGGAAAACTGTAGAGTTACTATTCCTTACTGCTGCAATGTCCTTGGATTTGTAAGTATTGTACAAAAGGATATGTCACGTTTAAGTATTTCTTTAGGTTTTAAACACAATGACTGTGTGGTAATTATATACACCCTAATGATAATTTCCAAGGTAATAATTCTCTTTTAAAGAGTTCTGTGACTTGCACTAAATTAAAACCTGATGACTTCAGAGATTATGTATACCATGATGGATAGAAATATTGCTCTCCCAATTCATACACCCTAGGAAATAAAGTCTTACGATGGGCTAAAATTTTGCAAATATATTTGCATTCAGAATGTTCCCTTAAAGTCATTCATACCATAGGAAGTTTCTCTTTCATTCATCACCCTGTTGTGGGAGGTTTTCAACTGTATGCCAGACAGTTCTCTAAGCAGGAGTAGCAGCTAAAATAGAAAACTTGTTAGTTGTATTCTTAAATAAACAGAATAATAAATAGTAACCTTAGGAAACTGAAAACAAACATGTCATACTTTTTGATATTTTAGTAACATTTCTTTTTTTCCTTAAGCAAAAGAAGTGAAAGTTTACCATTATTAAACAACTGATATATATTTTGTTATATACCCATATTGTATAACTTTAAAGGAGTAAATCCTGCAATATTAAATTATTTAATTTGATGAATTAGATGTGAGGTTAGATATTGGTTATAAATAGAGAGATAGGATTAGTTGATAATTAATGTAAAAAATTGGGCTGTCCACACTTTTTAATAGAGAATGAGAATGACTTCCAAATTGATGAAATGAGATTTGTTAATGTACCAGAAAGTATGAGTTTTTAGTCTATTAGCATAAATCAAAGATTATCCTTTTAAAATGTAGTCAAAATATAACAATGCTAAAAATTACCTTTTAGCAAGTAGATGAAATACTTTAAATTGCTTAGCATCTACATATATGAAAGCAAAATATTACTGAATACTTAAAGTTAATTTTGGAGGCAGATACACTTTTATGTTGCTTGTACTGTATAGCCCTGATTAATTTCTGTTTTTTCAGAATTCAATTTTTTCTCAAGAAGCATATCATATAAACAAATTATCTCAGTTTTTTTATTCAGCTACTTTACATAAAGTTTCAAATTTGTCAGGAAAAAATTTCAATCAGGTGAACTCTCACTTGCCAATATTTTTTAATGAAATTTATTTTTCATGTGTTGAGGTTAAATTAAAATATGGGACTACATTCTAAAATATTCTCTTCTTCTGATACAAGATTCTTAAAAGCTGAAATACAGGGGGGAAAGTGTTAGCGTTATTATTTATGTAGCAATTATTAAAAATGTAGAGGTTATAGGGGCGCCTGGGTGGCTCAGTTGGTTGGGCGACTGCCTTCGGCTCAGGTCATGATCCCGGAGACCCGGGATCGAGCCCCGCATCGGGCTCCCTGCTCTGCGGGAGGCCTGCTTCTCCCTCTCTCACTCCCCCTGCTTGTGTTCCCTCTCTGGCTGTGTTTCTCTGTCAAATAAATAAAATCTTAAAAAAAAAAAAAAAATGTAGAGGTTATATATGTGTATATATAATAGTAATTATATATGATATATATATTTTGTAAAAGTTTCTACATAGCAAACATATAACTGTTATTTTCATAATATATAAATAGCAAGTTTAAATAGTTATTTTACAGGAATCTAGGTAGAATACTATATATTAACTTTATAAAATAAAAGGAGATGATATTTTCTATCAAATGGTAACTAAAAGAACACAGAATTAGAAATCATGACAGTGGCATGATTTTAGGCTTGAAAGCCAGGTTTAAATCTGATTTTTTATTCTCAAGAGAGTAAAAATGATATGGCAGTTTACTCACTTGTGGATAAGGACAAGTCAGATGATCGAGAGGAATGACAAATACTATTTTGACCACATAGGTAATGCTTGACCTACAGTTAAAGTTTAAAAGGTAAATATATGTGTAATGGAATCTTAACTTTTCAAAGAATATGAGTTTTGATATCATAATGAAAAGATGGATCCTGACTACTGTTATATTGCTACTCGGTGTGAATTATTCTGGCATTGTCATACAGAATCAACTGAAAACATGGAACAGCGGAAAGAGTGTTTCATGCATGAGAAGAGAGGGGCCTGGAATAAGGCCAGAACTACCGAAATAGGAACATCTTTAACACTTAGAGATAAGTAAACACGTGATCTAGTAGGTGACTAGGAGAGGGTGAGCTGAATAGAAAACAGGGCTAAAAGGGTAACTGAATAGAAACCAAACCAAAACAAAACAAAACCAAAGATACGAAGCACCCACTACGTGGTGCAGTTGGTTAATGGAGATAGAGAAATTCAGAAGGATCATTCCTGAAATGAGAAAGATAATAAATGTATTTATAAGGAGAAAAGTTATTTGGTAACAAGAAAAAAAAAATAGAAGGAGCTCTGCTGGAGATGCAAATACTTAAGTTATCCAGTAACTAATATCACCAAAGGCGCCTGTTAAAGCAAAACAGAGAGACATCAGACACTGACAAAGGGAAGAAAGAAAACTAAATAAAGAAAAATGCAAACAGTATCACAGAAGTCAAGAAAGGTGATTTGAGAAGGATAATAAGATAGGAATAGCAAATTTTAAAGATGAAAAAAATAAGGCAGTATCTAATGGAAGAAACTTATAGACAAAGAACAGTTTAAATGTGGTTATTAGGAAGGAAATCAAATTCTAGAGAGGGAGGGAATAGTGAACAAGAAATTGGAGTTGACAGTAAAAAAAATCTTAAGTTTAGACATAAAATATAAGAGAAATAACACAGTATTTTGGTAAGTAAATGAAAGCTATTCTTCTACTCCTTCATCTTATTTTCCAATATAAGAAAAAATAGCTGGCAAATCTTTTCTTCTGTTATAAAATGGGGGGAAAAGGAGGTGCCTGGATGGCTCAGTCATTAAGCATCTGCCTTTAGCTCAGGCCATGATCCCAGAGTCCTGGGATCAAGTCCCACTTCTGGCTCCCTGCTGGGTGGGAAGCCTGCTTCTCCCTCTCTCACTCCCCCTGCTTGTGTTCCCTCTCTTGCTTTGTATCTCTGGCAAATAAATAAATAAAATCTTTAAAAAATATATGGGGGAAAAATTTTGGAAAGCGTGGGGAATTTTAAGAGGAAATAATAGAGAATACTGTAGAAAAAAGGAAGAGAGGGAAGAGGAAGAGGAGGAGAACGAGAGAATCAGGGAGATGTCAAGTAAGGGAAGAGATACTGACTGAGGAAATTTTCACCTCTTAATGTGTACAGTCAAATCAATGTAAGAACTGAAATCTGCTTGGGCTTAACAGGAAAAAAATCAAGGAGATGGAAAATAAGGCTATATAGCAATCACTTGAAAGGACTGTTGTGACTTCTTGGCTTTGTCTATCACTATTAATTCTAAGGCAGCAGTGAGTTAGAATTAACAGATTCTCAGACTCCTATAGCATTATTTTTAACACATGCATAATGAACATTAAAATGCTGACTTTGTCTAGAATTGGAGTTCAGATGATGGCAGAAACAGAAGTCTGTTGTCCTAAATTGGGGGACAAGACATCAAGGAGTGAATAAGGAGAGATTGCACATATCTTGGGTAGGAGGAGTGCCAGAAATAAAAATTTTATATAGAGAGTGACAGTGGAAAAGTGAGAATTATTAGAATAGAGAATTTGGAGGAAATGACATTCATGACAAAAACTGTGCAGGAAGATTCAGGTAATAAAGGAAAATCTTATTTGGGGGTGGTGACCAGGGAATAAGAAAAAAGTTACATAGCAATATTGTATAAACAAATATGCCCTAGTAAGTAAGCATAAACAATTACATTCATATGCCTTTGTAGGCAGTAATATACAAGTATATACAAAAATGGCGTTCTCTGGGGTTAGACTTATTAAATACTATAGACTTTTAAAGACTCCATACTGCTCTTGGCTTCTATAGCTTTTGTCCTTCTATAGCCAGAGTTTTTCCGGGGATAATTTGCTTCATTTGGGAGTTTGGAAAACAAATGCCACTAAATACACAAATTTTTAACTCAATAACTGGTGTCTTTTTAGCACATGTATCTGTAAAACTATAACCAGTATTATTTGGAAATACAATTAGATCAAAGTTTCTTCAAAAATATTCATGTCACTCCTCCTTATCAATGTATTTTTCTACTGTGAAAATAGTTACTTTTTAACTCAAAAACTGTACAAGTTTTCATCAGCTGGTGTTATTAAGTCATTATGTATATATACCAAATGACAATTTATAATATACAAAGTTTTAATAATGTGACATATTGTTGCTTGCCTGCCTAATACCAAGTCTTATTTTTCTTTTTCAAAAGAATTCCTCAGCCTTTTTGAGTTTTGTACAGGATATGAAATGTAAACAATATACAAAATGTTTTTTTGGAGGATAGCTTTGTAAAAACCCATTGCTTCAGGAGTGCCTGGATGGGTCAGTCAGACATCCGCCTTCAACTCAAGTCATGATCTCGGGGTTCTGGGATCGAGCGAGCCCCATATGGGAAACCTGCTTCATCTCCCTCTCCCACTCCCCCTGCTTGTGCTGTCTCTCTCTCTCTCTCTGTCAAAAAAATAAATAAAATCTTAAAAAAAAAAAAAAAAGCTGTTCAGATTTATCCTGAAAAAATCTGTAAGGATTATATACCATTATATTGAGAGAATTTACATTATCTACAATGCTAATTCTGTCAATGTAATGTGCCATTATATTAATGTGTGTAATATTAATGTATGTATAACTATAATGATATCAAAATGGAGGCTGTCTCATGTCTTAACTAATATGCATTTTTTTCCCTCTGCCTTTCTTTTTCCTCTTGCCTTGAACACACACTTGATACCAGAAGTTAGAGTAACAATCAGTGACAACGGGTAAGCAAGCTAAGAAAAACAGAGAAAGAGTAGAGGGATCTGGAGTGCAAGCACTTGTCCCGGCCGTAGTTGCTCATCCCCAAACTGAATTATCTAAGAAAAATAAAAGTTTCATTTCTTAAGCAACTGTTATACACAACCAAATATGGCTATAGTTGATATTTAATATTCTTGTTCAGAATCAATTATATTTGTGAAGACTTCTGAATACAAATATTGAGACATTATATTAAAATAACATTAGCCTATCAATCAAACATGTTAACAGCTTTAAAAGAAATCACTAAAGCTAGGACAATCTGGCCAGTATTCTCAAGAGAAAAGTTATACTCTCTGACAGTTTTCAAAGGTTTTTCCTACCTAAACTACTGGAAAGCCCTGTATTTTGTGGCAAGGTCATTGGGCAAGATAAATAGGAAGATGAATCGAAAAAAAATGCAGTAATATTATGTATTGGCTGTTAAAACTGTTTTGGATGGAAAAGATACTAAATTTCTCTTTTCAAACGCCGCAGCACAGAATAAGCTTTAAAAATTATTTGCATAAGCAGGGGCTCTTAGAGCCTTCTTGAAGGGCCTTCTTTGACTCCAGAAAGCCACTGATACTTACTACACATCAGAGTCAGAATGTTAGGAGATAAACGCATCTACTGAATTTCCTGGTGCATCTACCGCAATGTAAATTGAATGACCATTTTCTTACCACGGATAGTCTTATGAATACTGAATCAGCTACCTACAAAGAAGTGTAATATACCTGGAGAAAATTTTGTTGGGTTATTTCTGGAATTCTTTTGGTTTGCTTAGAGTTTAAGGTGAAATCCATGACTTTGACAATTATATAAATTCTATCATGCTCAGCTGAAGCAGAACACGGTTGAAAGCCGTTTTCCAAAGGCTTTAGGTACTTTAAAGTGAGCAGAGCCTTTACTTCACAGCATGACTTCCTTATTCAAGAATAAAATAGAACTTGCAGAGCAGCAATAAAAATGATACCAAATAAAAGCCTGTGCTTTGTTGAGTGGGGTAAGAGCCCAGAGCAATATTTTAATTCAAGCAGAAAAGCAAAAGTTTCACATTATTGGTCCAACACACCACTTCATGCTCAAAGAGTCACATCTCTCCTGTGATGAATATATGCATAGCAGAGATGCATCTCTCTTATGTCTCAGCCTCGAAGGGGGATTTTTTTAAGATAATGAGACTTTGAACATATATAAGTTCTCTAATAAAAGAGAGAAAGGGAGATATGGTTTTGGATAAGATAAATTCTACAAATACCAAAATGATACTCCTTTTAGTTACCAGTAAATAAACCCATGGGAGCTCAGATATTAGTGTGTCTCCATAGGTTTAACCTCAGTGGTTCTATTTCTGTCTTATTATTTGGCAGGGGGTTGGGGAGCAGGGATTATTTACTTGCAAAATATGTATTTCGTGAGCATTGAAGGAATTTTCTACTAAACTGGCATAATTTCATACTGGGGAAAGAGAAAAGTTTTACTTACAGCCAAGCCAGACTCCAGCTATAAATAATTACCTAAAATATTAGGAAAAATATCTGAGGGAGAGGAAGATTTTTGGAGTTAACCTTTTGAAACATGCAGCATTGCAATTCAAATATTAGAATAATTTCATAGTATAAATAGCTTCCTGAAAGCCAGAAAAATTTGGGAAAGTCTGAAGCTAGTATGTCTCTGTAAAAGCTTTTGTTGCTGTATTTCTGAAATTATTGACAAGACCAATGTCATGAAGATTTCCTCTATGTGTTCTTCCAGATATTTTAGTTTCAAGTCTTAAACTTCATTCTTTAATCCATCCTGTCATGATGGCTATTATTTAAAAAAAAAAAAAAAAGTGTTTGCAAGGATGTGGGGAAATTGGAATTCTTGTTTCATTAAGTTATTGCTAAACAAAACAGCCCCAGAGCTGTCAATGTGCAGTTAATATCCCTAACGATGTATGGATAGCTGTGCCTACAATCAGGAATCTTGGATTTATTTGGTCTGAGACTGGGTTTTATATATTTTCTTTTAATCCCTGAATTTATATTCTATTCCAAATTGTGAAAGCAGAGCAATTTAGATAACATGGAGAGATCATGGATGGTCACAGCTGAAATTAGTCAAACCAGATGATTTTCTTTTTCATTGCCTTTGATTGATCACATATACTATTTAACTTTCTGCCTTAAAAAGCCTGGAGTCAAAAAGCGATCCCCAAACCTTCTCATCATGTGCTATAAAAATGAGTTCTGAAAGTTAGCTCTTCCACATCCACATGAATAACAGTCAAATATATAATCCTAGCCCTATTTACTAGCTTTTTAAAAAATCAACTTTAGAGGTCTACTTTGCAGTCAATAAAATTCAACAATACTAAGTATAAAGTTTGATACATTTTGACAGTTATATGCAGTTTTACAGTTATGTAATCACAACCAAAATTATGAAGTAGGACATTCCCATCACCAAAGATGTTCATTTCTGTCCCTTTGCAGTAAATACTCTCTGTACATCCCCCTGATTTTCATTTTGTAACCATAGGTCTATAGCGTAAAAATGTAACTCTCCAATATGTGCTTTTCTGTACTTGTCTCTTTTCTCTTAGCATCTGCTTCTTAGACACATTCATGTAGGGGTGCATCTGTGGTCTGCTCCCTTTTACTATAGAGTTGTGTTCCATTGAATGAATAAATCAGAATTTGTTTACTCATACACAAACTGATTGTCATTTGAGTTGTTTCAAGGTCTTGCTTATTATAAATAAAGCTGTTGTGAATATTTGAGTAAAAGTCTTTGTGTGGGCATAGGTTTTCATTTTACTTTATAATTAGGAGTGGAATTACTAGGTCATATGGTAGGGATGTGCTTAATTTTATTTAAAAAAAAAAAAAAAACCTGCCATCTGTTTTCCAAAGTAGTTGTACTATTTTGATTTCCAACTAGTAAAGTATGAGTTCCAGTTTCTCTGCATTCTCTCCAACACTTTTTATTTTCTGTGTTTTTCAGTATAGCCACTTTAGTAGGATATAGTGGCATGTCGTGTAGTTTTAATTTGTATATCCCTAATTGTTAATTATGTTGGGCTCCTATCTTCTTTGGTGCAGCACATGAATAAATCCTTTATGATTTCATTTTTTTTTCTTATTGAATTGTAGGCATCATAGCATCAGCAATTGGACAACAAAAAGAAATAAAACTATTTAAAACCCAATGTAATTAACAAAGAAAAAGACAATGTTGAGTATCACAAATTTCATAAGCATATGAAATACAAAGACATTGTACCATGTTTTCTAATCTTGTCCCTAATCGTAACTCCTGTGTATTTGGACAAAAGTGATCGATTGGCATAGGATCTGGGAAAAGATAAGGAAAGTATAGTATAGATAGTAAAGTTTTAAGTATTCTGAAAGGGAAACTCAGAAAAGAAAACTGGGCAATCAGAACTTTTTCTCCAGGACAGTTGTTTTAAGAAAGTGAAAGAAACTACAACTTATGTGAGGTGGGTATAGTCCTGGCTGGCTGGAGGTTTTGTTATGGGATATTCAAGATAGCTTTAGAAAAATAAAAAAGATAATATGGGACGCTTGGGTGGCTCAGTCGGTTAAGTGTCTACCTTTGGCCCAGGTTGTGATCCCAGGATTCTGGGATCAAGTCCCACCTTTGGCTCCTAGCTCAGCAGGGGGTGTCTGCTTGTCCCCCTGCCTGCTGCTCCCCCTGCTTTTGCGTGCATTCTCTCTCTCTCTAACAAATAAATAAGTAAAAACTTAAAAAAAATAAAAAGAATAATAATAAAATAAAATAGGAGGGCCCATGTTCTCTATTATATAGCATGAAGCCTTAGCTCTATTATCTCCTTTCTTACAATTAAGTTTATAAACATATTGATTGAAAGCAACATCCAGACCTCAAATTAAAGCTCTAAAGAAAAGAGATACAACTCAAGAGTAAAATGGAAGAACAGAAATAAACTTCTTAAAAGGGGCAAGGGGAAAGGGAGGACAAGGGTGGAGAGAGAGAAATAGAGGGACATAATAGAAAAATCAGATGAAAATAGAATGAGATTATGATAGGCAAAAGAAATAAAACACTAGGGAACAAAATTTAAACCATAATACAAAAAGCTTTTCTTAAAGTGATTCAATATGTTACAAAAATAATTAATGTAAATTTATTAGAATAAGTGCTCAGATATTAAAGGGAAAATTACATAGAGAATTTAAGAACCAAGGTATGAATCAAAACTATAAACAGAAACAGCAAGAAACAGAAATGACTCAGCTGAAAATCAAAATTTGGCATGAAAGTTTGGTTTGTAATAATTACAAAGAATGAAGAAGCAAAATATATAGCAAGGTTAGAAATAGAGAGGGGATAGAGAGTTTTTTTAAATCAATGTATTAATAATTGTTGATCATGATAAGCAGAATATTGAACTAGTCAAATATATAAGAGGAAAAATTTACATTGATATAAAAGAACATTTATTGGTTTTAAGGTTATATCATCTAAGATGAAAACTGTTACCAAATGATTTATTCAGGATGTATCCTCTTTAAATTATGAAATTTCAGGGCACCTACGTGACTCAGTCAATTAAACATCTGCCTTTGGCTCAAGTCATGATCCCAGGGTCCCGGGACCTTGGGATTCACGTGAACATGGGTCCACGGATCCCAGGGTCCGTGTTGGGCTCCCTGCTCAATGGGGAGTCTGCTTCTCTCTCTCCGTTTGCCCTTCACCACTTCTTATACACTTTCCCTCTCTCTCTCTGAAATAAATATTTTTTTTAAAAAACTTAGGAAAATAAATAAATGATGAAATAATGTGCCGGGAGCCGGCCCCGGCAACAGTCAGTCAGGGTTCCCTGAAGGTGGTGACGGAGTCAGGACGCGAAGAGTGGTGTGGGCATCTCCTTTCCTGAAGACTGTGTCTTCAGGGTTCTTTATTTAAAGCTTTTTAGTTACAGAACACCTCAAGGGAAGGGTGTATGATAAGAGAGATCTGTAAGCGCTTACACAGACTTCTTTCAGGTTTCCAATCATAAATTCCCCAAGACATCGGCGCTGTTCAGGTGCCATAAACTTAGGACAGAGCATCCCTAATTGTGGGCGGAAACAGACCTTGGTCCACTGGCAGTCACATCAGTCTAGCTTTAGGCAAACAGTTGATTCTGTCTGTCTTATCTCAATGGAATGTTTTCTCCTCTGGCCGCGCAAGGCAGAGTGGTCACACAGACAAAAGGTGAATGGGTGGTCGTGGAAACTTTAAGTAACTACATTTAAACTATTAAGTATATTAGTATTGATAATAGTTTCAATCAAAGTGTATCTATGCAGGTTATAATTATCAACTACTGATTTCTGCTATAAAGGAAAGTGTTATAAACACATAGTATAAGTGAAGGTCAGGAAAAAAGGGAAATTTGTGAATAGGCTCACACCACCTTTGTGTTACCCCTCCTAGCATTCTTTCCCATCACCCTTCATGATTCCAATGTACAGATTCATCAACTTGAACCAAAGAGCTATGCACCAAGTCTGACGTGTGTGGGCTTTTCGAAGTTAAGTTATTTTGTACAACTAAGGTAAGGTCATGAGATCAAACTAAAGGCTGTAGTTTTCCACTAAACATTGAAGACAATTGTGCCACATCAGCACAGCCTGCTGATCATCCAGGTCTGTGTTAAATAGATCTTTAACTGCTTTTGCACCTTGCCCTAGAGATAGGGTCAGTATTGTTACTGCAGGGTGTAGAGTGATTACTTAAATCCACAGAAGCCAAGACTATTGAGGCAGAGGGAGCAAGGAATACAGATAATAGATACAGAGGAGATATGATTATCCGGAGGAGGATTAAATGGAACAATGTGCCTTGGATGAGCGCTTGCCCAAGCACACATCCCAGGGACACAAAGGACATATTGCCCCTGCCCACAAGGTATGTGGCTTTCCCGATTCTTGGCGGGGAAAGCCTGGGGGGCTTTGATCCACATTCATGGGTCCCCCCACCGAAGTTTTTGGTGGCTTGCAGCATGGCGGGAGGGGCAGATCACACACCGTCCCCAACAATAATGAAACAATGAAATTTCAAAAATGAAGACTACATCAGGCACCCTTGCAGAAAAATAACAATACTCTATATGGGGGAAGGGGAAAAAATACCCATTTAAGACTTCTTCACAGATTCTCAGCCAGAAAATACTGGTATAATTTTGAAAAATGATTTGAGGAAACTTTGACACTTATAAAATTGTACTGATTGAGTTTAATCATTTGATAAATATTTCTACAAACATTTTACAAAAATTATTCTGCCTTCATGTTGAATAATGGAAATGAACTCACTTAACTCCTTTGGGTTTGACTGAGGCCCTGTAGCTAGTTGTGGCCAATCAACTGAATGCAGAAGGGCCTACTTCAGTCCCAGATGAGTGCTCCTGAATGGAGCATTATAATATTCCTTCTGTGGAGTATTATCCAACAGAACCTTCCATGGTGAGGGGCAATTTTGTGTCTTCCTATACAGTAGTTATTAGCCACATGTGGCTGTCATGGGTAGTATGACTCAGAAACTGAATCTTAAATTTTATTGAATTTAACTATCTTAAAACTGATAGCCACATATGGCTAGTGAGTGTTCTTTTGAACATTAGAGCCCAGAACATTCTTTTCCCTATGTTCAGCCTCAATTTATTAACCTTGGGCTCAGAAATGAGTAGAATGGAAAGAACCCAGGCTTGATCTGTGATGGACATTTAGCAAGAGAGGTAACAGAGGTATGTTGTTTTCAGTAACCAAGATTGTTTTTGTTTGTTTGCTTAAATAATATAACCTATCCTGATTTAGATGTCCAGTTAAGATGATTTTAATTTAACAAATATTTCCAAGTTAAAAGAACTCCCTTTATATAAATAATATGTTCTTCCTGGAAAAAAAAAATCTGTCTTGAATGCTAAATCAAAGTAAAAACTCAAGAATGTGTAAGATTGATAAAGTCCTGCTGATAGGCACTAAATCAGCTAAGCATGGGAATTGGATTTTTACTATATATAATTAAAGCATATAGGTACAAGGAATATAATAACAATAAGTCTTTTTTTAAATTCCCATATTCCACATTTTCCCTCTTATGCTTCTATTCCAGTTTTTGTTTTAGTATTGCTGATACTTCAAATCTTTTATTCTGTAGATTTAAACATTTGTCACCATCTTTCACTTGTTTCTAGTGCTAATCATTCATTCATTTTCGATATAAGCAGTCCTGTGCTTTTTTCTTCTTAGAAAATCTCTAATGTTTTTGTCCTAATTTCTATCTCTTGCCTCCCTTTTAGGCCTCATTCACTTTCTCTCTCCATAATGGTCTGACACTGAAAGAGGATCTATATTTATTTGTCATGTGGATTAATGTTAAATGATAAACACAAATAGCCTCCTTCTTTTAGTAGTTCTTATCACTCTGTTTTATTTTTCACAGCCTAAAAATAGGCTTCAAATCTCCTTAATATAAGAGCTGTTCTTCAGCACTCACATAGATCACATTTCCCTGCAAGAACTTGGAATTCACCTATTCTAATCCCATCCTTCTTTGTCATCCTTGAATGAGCCTCTATTCTACCAGTTTTATGAGATAATCATTTTTATCCTCATTTAACCTATAAGAAGACAGGAGATTAGTGTCTCAATGCTTGTCACAGACTAGTGCATGGTAAGACCAGCCTTTAAGTCCAGCTGAGCCAACCGCAGACTCCCAATAAGCAAATTGCTAATGAAGACTATAAATGAATGAGAACTAAATTTGCTTTATAAGGCTCTCCCTCAAGGCAGGAAATCACAAAACACATGCCCCCCCCCCCAAAAGAAACAATTAGAAACAAGAAATAGGACACTTGTAATTCAGAGAACAGTGAGAAATACCTTTCACTGCAAAAAAAGTAAAAGTGCTGAACACAATGTCACAAGGAAAAAGTGCAACTTGCTAAGTACAGGAAATAGAGGAAATGTTTTTAGAGGCAAAAAGAAACCTGAAAGCCAAAAGGAGCAAATCCCTAAGCAAATAACGCATTGCCCCTGCATGTCTAAGACAGAGACAATAGCAGAAATAGATCTACATTGCTAGGTGATTGGATTTATTTCAGTTTCAGTTTTTATGAATTTCAATTTTGATACAATTTTAGATGTATAGAAATGTTGCAAAAAATTAAGTATTTGCAAAAATAAAAATGTAAGTATTTGCCAATTATCAACATTGTTGGCAATTTGGTTTATCATTTTCTATTTATCTGTGCACATATATGTAAATTTATGAGAGTGTATGCATATATGTTTGTTTTTTCTGAAACATTTGAGACTAGGTTACAGTTTTCATGATCTTTTGTCCATATATAGTGTGTGTTTCTTAAAAACAGGATATTCTCTTTTATGACTAAATACAAGTGTCAAAATTTGGAAATTTAATATTGATGGCATTGATAACAACATCCACAGCTCCAAGTCATATTTTATACCAATTGTCCTAATAATGACCATTTCAACCTAGAATGGTTCTTTAATCATTTTTATTCTTTCTTGAACTTGACATTTTTAGGAGTACTAGCAGATGATTTTGTAATCTGTCCCTCAATTGAAGTTTGTCTGATGTTTTCTTATTATATTTAGATCAAACATAATTTAAGATTTCTTTTGGCAAGAATATTGCAGATATGAAGTGATCTTGGTGCATCTGATGTGAGTTTGCCTCATTATTGGTTATATCCAATTTGATCACTTAATTAAGTTTATGAAAGCCATGTTTTTCCCCTGTAAAGTGACTATTTTCCCTTTCCAGTTTGTTATTTGTGCAATTATAATTTTGGGGTTCTGTAATATATTGTTCGTCTCATTTTCCTATTTTTAGCATCTATCCACTGATGACTTTTGTCTTAATCAACTATGTTGGTGGAGAATAGGATTTTCAAATCCCATCATTTTTGCCGTATTTATTAGTTCAAAATTTCATGATGAGGAAAGGTCTTTCTTCTACCTCATTTATGTATGTGTATGCATATATGCATTTATTTTTATTATTGATTGATTGAATTTTAATATCCTCTCAGGGATATTAAAGACCTCAGGGCATGAGGTCTTGGAATTGTGCAAGATTTTGACATTGGAACTGAAAATAGATTTGAGACTGTCCAAACACTAGATCTTTAACTTTAGGGAAACTAGAAAATCTGAACATTATGGGCACCTGGGTGGCTCAGTTGGTTAAGCGACTGCTTTCAGCTCAGGTCATGATCCTGGAGACCTGGGATCGAGTCCTGCATCGGGCTTCCTGCTCAGCGGGAAGCCTGCTTCTCCCCCTCTCACTCCCCCTGCTTGTGTTCCCTCTCTAGCTGTGTTTCTCTCTCAAATAAATAAATAAAATCTTTAAAAAAAAAAAAAAAGAAAATCTGAACATTAGTCAGGGAAAATAGTCAAAAAATTTTCTCTACCCAGGACTCTGTGTAAATAAACTTTCTATAACAAATAATAAGAATTTGAAATATGCATGCTTATGCTAGTTATGGATTTGGAGATTGACTTTGTATAATCTGCATTTTACAGAAATACCCAAACTTCAAAAGTAAGAAGTAATTATTACTAGTCTAATGAAATCCCTGGATTCCCTGGAATATGCTAGTGGACAAGACACTTCCATAATTATGGCAGTAGAGTGTTCCTAAAGGAAAACAATAAAAATTGGAAAAACATTAACAGTAAATAAACTTAGTGGAATCAGAAAATACAACAACAGGAATGTTAATAAGCCCAAGAACCCCTTATAGTAAATAAATATTTATAATAACTGAAGATAGAAAGAACGGCCATGATGAACGAAACATTTTATACCATGAGGAATATAAGCAATATGAAAAAGAGCTTCAAGAAAATGAAAAACAGAGCCATTTGAAATAAAATAGCAAAGGGCCGATTAGAAAACATTATACACCTAGCAGACAACTGGAAGATGGATCAGAGGACATTAACCTTAATGAGCACGGTTTAAAAAATGGTGTTAAAATGTGAAAGAGAGTTTAAGAAACCAGAAAAAGAGAATTAGCAAAAGAGATCAGAGCTACAGGGAGAAGGAAAGGTTTTAAACATTAAGATTAAACTAGAAATAGATGTATAACTTTGTCAAATAAAACAAATGTGGACTTAGGTGAGGAGGGGCTTTAATAGAAAGAGTGATGCCAATGGAGGAAAGGTATGAAGAGAGAAAGGGGGAATATTGTAAAAGAGAGGATGCTCTGACCATGAAGTCTGCAAGTGGTTCTCTTCTGTGACAGGGAGGATTAAACAGGACTAGAAAAATACCAGGTATGAGGGAACAGGTGGCATGATCAGAAAGTTGATCAGGGGAAATCTTACGGGTAGCTAGTTCCCTAACTGGACTATTGAGGTGGGGCTGTATGCTGGACCAGGCTGAGTGTGGGTCAGAATTCCCTGGAAGGAGAGAAGTTTCATCAAAACTTAGTCTAGTCAGCAGTTTTGTCCAAAATTTGTCAGTGGACACAAACTGTTAAACTAATCATTTATGATACAAAGAATGTAGTTTGGAGGATATGTGTTTGGCTTTATCATAGGCAAACAAGGGAAAAATCTTTGAGCTTATCTAAATCATACTGAGAACATAAAGGATAGTGGCATGTCTTTAATCATCATTGTTGTGCAGGAACACAGGACTCTAACATTCAACATTGTAAATGTTTAAACCAGCATAAGAAAAAAAAAAAACAAAGGGAATGCAGAAATATACAGTAGTTTATGTTTAAGGGCAATGTGAGCAAGAAAGACAAAACATAATGTAAAATTTCCTGTTCAATAAATTTTTATCTAGTGGAGGTTGTTCCCTAGGTAACATTGAAAATCCATGAGTAGAGTAGATAATACCTCTAACTTCAAAGGATATCTCATCTTATGTGGGATGTTTTGAGTCCTATTGCATAACTCCTATAATGTAGACATAAATTAAAAACTTTTGTAGCCCAGAGGGAAAAATAGTTTTCTTAGATGTAGGACACAAATATTTCCTGAATAAGGTATATTTGTGTTGCCTCAATCTAGTAAAGCGTTTTTCTTTTCAAATTGCTTTCACATATCTAATCTCACTTGAAACTCACAAAACATCAAAACTTAATCATAACAGGCATGGTTTTACTCATATTACAATTAGAAAAATATGACAAATTAATGATAGAATTAATTCATCAGACTCCAATTGGGTTGACTGCTAATATAGTAACTTTTTTCTTCCTCTCCTATATTATCTTTTAAGTAATGTGAGGGGATTAGTGAGTGCATGAAAGAAGTAGATCTTACTAGGATGGAAAGGAAATTTAAGAAGAGGAAGAAGAGAATAAAGAAATAAAAATAGTTAAGGTAGAAATATATACCACTGTGCCTAGGGTTTAGGAATAAAACTAATGAAAAAATCTATACGATGGAAATACTCCTGAATATGGCCTTCCCTGGGATACTAGAATTTACTCTTATGCAGTGGAATATCTGAACATTTCTGGCTATCTTTTCTCTCAAAGCTAACCCCAAAAACTGATTTTCACCCTGGTTTGTCCACATTATTTCTCTTTTGGGACATCATCAATTAGAGTTTTCTTTTTCTTTTTTCTTTAAGATTTTTAAAATTTATTTCATAGAGAGAAACACAGGTAGAGAGGGAACACAAGCACAGGAAATGAGAGATGGAGAAGCAGGCTTCCCACTGAGCAGGGAGCTGGATGCAGGGCTCAGTCCCAGGACTCCGGGATCATGACCTGAGCCAAAGGCAGTCGCTTAAACAACTGAGCCACCCAGGCACCCCTAGAGTTTTCTTTAATTTGAATTTGAATTTTATTCTGTTTTTTAGTCACTTATATTTTATTTTCTTTCCAGATTTCGTGAGGTATAATTGACAAAGACTGTATGATTAAAGAGTGCAGTGTGATCATTTGACACACCCATACATTGTGAACTGATTACCACCATCAAGTCAATGAATACATCCATCACTTCACATAGTTCTTTTTTTTTTTTTTACACATGTGGTAAGAACACTTAAGATCTTAAACTTTCTTAACAAGTTTCAAATATAAAATGCAGTATTACTAACTGTAGTCACCATGCTATCCATTAGATCCCCAGAATTGTCATCTTATAACTGAAAGTTTGTACACTTTGACCAATATCTTCCTATTTCCCCCACACCCCAAAAAGAATTTGAGCATGTGTATGTATGTATATAATATATGCATTCATTTTTGTACACACATATATACCTATGATATAGTCATAAATAATGCAAATATCCGGGGCACCTGGGTGGCTCAGTTGGTTAAGCGACTGCCTTCAGCTCAGGTCATGATCCCGGAGAACGGGGATTGAGCCCCACATCGGGCTCCCTGCTCTGCTTGGTGGAAAGCCTGCTGCTCCCTTTCTCACTCCCCCTTCTTGTGTTCCTTCTCTAGCTGTGTTTCTCTCTGTGAAATGAATAAAGAAAATCTTTTTAAAAAAATAATGCAAATAACCATGAAGGGCTTAGAATTGACACTGTGGCTCTTAACATGCTGATTATTGTGCAGTTTTAATGGTTTATCGAAGTTATCTGCTAATAAAGAGAAATATAAATGCAACATTATTGACATAAAACAAAACATTGCAGATTTTATAGAAAATGAATCTTTTCCTTTGTTTTAAAGAATTCTTAATTTTCATCTAATAATGAAGTGATTTTCAGTGAGTTGTGAAATTATTCAAGCTTGTGAGTACATCTCATCATTTACATGATTGCACCTTAAGGAAACAAATTTGATTAATAATATTCAAAGCTGGGCAGTGTCATTAGATAAAATAAAAAGGCATCACCTTTTGAAGCAATCTTGTAGAGTTTTTGTGTTTATTAGAATATGCTCTATTGAAGAAGGTAAGTTAGAGATAAATATGTTATTGATAAGTTTATATTATTGATAAAGATAGACTTGTAATAAAAAAAATTAAATGTTCACTCAAAAGCTTGCATTTCTTTTTTGAATAAACATCAAATTCACTATATCCTTCTCATTACAGCTACAGTCACTATAGTAAAAGCCAAAAGAGAAAAAAAAATTTTGATAGAAATCTCTAGTATCACATACAAAAAGTTGAAACAATATGTATGATAAGTTTAGTTGTCACCATGTGAAGGACTTTAAGGAGCTATAACTGAAACATCCTGAAAAAGAACTAATATTTAATTTGCCAGTAGTTTGTGGTAGACACAATCACTGGGAGAGACAGAGTATCAGTCTTAAGGACTTCACGTAAAGGGGAGATCTAGGTGATCCAAGAAAAGCGGCTGCTGAAGAGTGTCAGATACTTTATATGGTAAATTGAAAAGGTTGGCAGTTATTTTCCTGCAGATGCCCTGGGATTCTACTATGTAAGTGGGAAAATGAAACCCAAATGGGCAAATAACAATGTTTTCTCATATTATACAGTACTGTAATAATTTAAAAAAACCTATTACCTAACCTTGAATCTAAGCATAGTATCATGTAAAAGTTAGGGGCTAATTAATCTGAAATGAGTTAGATAGTGACTGAACAATGGCTATGTTCTATGCTTACTACTTACTACTCATGTCCAAAAACACAGAATGTAAAGAAAAAAACCACTGTCCAATCTTATAAGCTACTAAAACAGAGAAGGAATAAGTACATTAGATGGCTAACAGCACTGCAGTTATTAAAATGATCTATGTACAAAGACCTCTGTTGCTTAGTCCAGATTCCCTGCAATCTCTTTTACAGTTGGTGTGTCTGTCCTCCGTCTTTCAGGGGTCTGTTTCTTCAGGCTCGCCTCTTCCATCTTTGGGAGATCGCCCTTGTGCTGCTGAAGCTGTATGACTCAAAGAGAAGCCTGGAGCCAAAAATAATGGGAGGCACATCCCAGGCCCATCTTGACTCTACTCCCCCAGAGTACCCACGTGTCACAGGACACCAAGTGACCACTATATTATGATGGAAGTTCATCTCATTTAATAGAGATGGGATAAACTCTACAGTATGTTGTCCATGCCAGGGATCCCTAGGGGATCCAGGTGAAGCTATGTGTTCATCTCAGTTAACACTTTTGCTTGACTTCTTCCATTTTCATACAATTTTTTTTCTCAGAAGCTAAGAATATAAATGTAAGAGATCTTGTATGATAGTAAATGTTTAATTGAAAATAAGTAAAAAATATATTGGTGCCTCAGAAGAGAGAGACATCACTGGGCCTGGAAGAACAGGCTGGTTTTCATAAGGAGAGAGGTTTTTGTGCTTGAAGAATGGGTAGGGTCAAAACAAGTGGAGGAAATGAACTATTCTGGTACAAGAAACAATGTAAGAAAGTCCTCACACCAGAGTGCTTAAGTTTTTTTGTTTGTTTGTTTGTTTGTTTGTTTTCAGAGTAGAGCAATTCCGCTAGAGTAAAAATTGATGATAAGTGGTGATTTGCCTACAAATAGATTACAGAGGTTCTTAAACCAGAAAAAGAATTTGAGTTACAAAGACCAGTACTATATAACTTAAAATGTGTTCTCTAGCTTTGGAGGAATTATGTAACACTTGGGAATAAGGGGCCATTATAATTACAATAGTATTTTAAGATTCATCTAGCAGTGGTGTGCTATATAATTTGAAAGACAGGTGAGTCAGAACAATTTGGGACCTAATACCAATGTACAAAGATGAAGTTACTGGTGGACCTAAACATAGAAATTCCACGTTGGGAGTTGGGGGAGCATTCATGGAATTGGAAATGAAAGGTAGTTATAGTAACCAATGCTCTAAAATGTTATTTAGAATCATATACAAAGTTCCGTGATTAATTTGATGGGAGGTTGGGGATGTGTGAACAAGTTTTAAAAATAGGAGTAAAAATGAAAAATGAGACACTTTGATTCTTAGAGACTAAGTAATTAATAGCACCATCATGAGAAATAGGCATACATAATGTCAGAGATCTAACTAAAAGAACACAGAATGAGGATTTAAGATTATGCATTTTAGTGCTAATTTTGTGTCCAAACTTTGCCTCAATATAATCTTAGATAAATCATGAAATTTTTTAGACTTTAAAAATTCATCCTTAGATAATTCTGAAGGCCATATTAGTTGTCAGATTGTCTTCTAATTTTTATATTATGGAAAATAATAATTTTGACTTAAAACTTTATCTTTAGTGAGGATGTTGGGGGAAACATGTAGAATGATCTAGAATGTAGTTGCAAAAATATGGACGTGATCCTGAGAAAGTTGTATGAAAGCAGGGGTTCCCCTACAGGATTTTGATAAAACCTAGAGACATTTTTGGTTGCTATAACAAAGGAACTGCTACTGGTATCTAGTGAGTAGAGACCAGAGATGCTGCTCAACGTCCTATAAAGTACCTCACAACCCTCAAATAAAGAATTTTCTGGTTCAAAATGTCAGTAGTGTTTAGGTTGAGGAACACTGGGCTAGATATCATCATCTTAGGTTAGAGGCATTAAAGTTGCCTGTATAGACAGACCAAACCAATGTGAGTTGACTGAGGAGTGGTGGTTTCAAATCTGCCTCATATTCTTTTCTGCATTACATAGTTCTAATTATCTACTTCCTTCATAGTACTTGTATAGTTATATATCACTATTCATAACACAACAAATTATACTCTTCATGCATTCACTACTATGTACTCAGTGCTTAGCATAGTGTCTAACCAGTGTTGGACAAGGACGATATAGTTGTAAAATAAGTGAAGAAAAGAATACATAATTTTATTATGATTAATATTGCAGTTATTTTTATTTAAATTTGATTAGCCAACATATAGTACATCATTAGTTTCAGATGTAGTGTTCAGTGATTCATCAGTTGCATATAGCAGACAGCCACATTCAGAAGAATGAACCTGGACCATTCTCTTACAACTTACACAAAGATAAACTCAAAATCAATGAAAGACCTAAATGTGAGACAGGAATCTGTCAAAATCCTAGAGGAGAACAAAGGCAGCAACCTCTTCTATCGTAGCCACAGCAGCTTTTTGCAAAACAATTCTTTAAAGGCAAAGGAAACAAAAACAAAAAAATGGGACTTTGACAAGATAGAAAGCTTCTGTACAGCAAAGAAAACAGTCAAGAAAACTAAAAGACAACCGACAGAATGGGAGAAGATATTTGGAAATGACCTATTGGATAAAAGGCTGGTATCCAAGACAAACTCTACACCCAAAAAACAAATAATATAGTCAAGAAATGGGCAGAAGACATGAACAGATATTTCTCTAAAGAAGACATACAAATGGCCAAGAGGTACATTAAAAAATGTTCTACATCACTTGTCATCAGGGAAATACAAGTCAAAATTACAATGAGATACCACCTTACACCAGTTAGAATGGCTAAAGTTAACAAAACAGGAAACAAGAAATGTTGGCGAGGATGTGAAGAGGAATCCTCGCACACTTTTGGTTGGATACAAGCTAGTACAAATACTCTGGAAAACAGTATGAAGGTTCCTCAAGATGTTAAAAACAGAGCTACCCTATGACCCAACAATGTGAGGTATTTATCCCAAAGATACAGATGTAATGAAACAAAGGGGTACTTGCATCCCAATGTTCATAGCAGCAATGTCCACAACAGCCAAACTGTGAAAGGAACTGAGATGTCCTTCAACAGATGAATGGATAAAGAAGATGTTGTTTATATATACAATGGAATATTACTCAGCCATCAGAAAGGATGAATACCTATCATTTATATCAATGTGGATGAAACTGCAGGGTATTATGCTAAGTGAAATAAGTCAATAAAAGAATTATCATACTGTTTCACTCATATGTGAAATATAAGAAATAGCACAGAGGTTCATAGGGGAAGGGAGGGAAAACTGAATGGGAAGAAATCAAAAGAGAGACAAACCATGAGAGACTCCTGACTCTGGGAGACAAACTGAGGGCTAAAGAAGGAGAGGTAGTTGTGGGGATGGGATAACTGGATGATTGTCATTAAGGAGGACATGTGATATAATTATTTTTTACTTTCTTTCAAGATGGTGTACACATTTTTTGGAATAGATATTAATTATATATTCTAAAATTAGATATTAATTGCTAATTAATGAGTGATGCATTGCACATATTGGATGTCCTCCATACATTTTTTTATTGAATACTTATTGTATGGAACAGGTGGAGTAGGAGGCTTAAGGAATTATATTTTCATATGAAGACATTTAAAGGCTAAAATGAGGAATTTGTTGATTTAGTATTAACTGGTCATCAAGTATCTTAATCCCAGTTTCATTGATATGATAGCATATTATCATGTTTAGCTGTATACTGTGAATTTGTTTAGACATACTGACAGTAAAGGTGCAAATGAACTCATATAGCCAATATCTGTTTGATGCTACCACTAAAATATTTAATAAGCATCTCAATGTTAACATGCTTAAAATAGAACCCATGTTCTTATCCATCTTGGGACATAGCATCACCCAAACTCTCTGGAGCTTAAGCTCAAGCCTAAATACTATTTTACTCTTTCCCTCTACCTACAATCCAAAGAAACAACACATTTTTTTTTTTTTTGGTAAAATACAGAAGAAATCAATTTGTTTCTCTCCATCTCTGTTGCCAATCTCTACAGTAAGATACTGGTGTCTACACTCTACATTACTATAGTAGTATCTTAACTGGCCTCCCTGATTTCATACTTAGTTCCAACTTCCCATTCTCTATACAGCAGCCTGAACAATTTAGAAAACTCATAAGTTAATTTATGGCATTTCTGTTTAAAGATCTAAAATTATTTGGATTTATTTAGTACAAACTCATTAGTACAGCACAATGAATTTTTTGGCTGCTTTTCTGGAATCATTTTCTATCTTTTCCATGGAGGATTCCTACAGTTCTGGAGGAAGTGACTCTACCAGGACAGGATCATGAAACTAAAAGTAAAATGTCCTGCCGGTGTGTGTTAAATCCATGAGCACAAGGATTAATGAGGAGACGGTATACTATTTAAGGCTATCTAATCAAGGTGAATTTATGACCAAAAATATTCAAAAGCAGTAGGCATTAAATATTGTGATCTTAGAACTCCTTTGCACTCTTAAAAAGTGTTGAGCATGGTTTCCTGGGTGTCTGAGTCATGTAAGCATCCAACTCTTGATTTAGGCTCAGGTCAAGATCAGCCCCACCTCATGCTCTGGACTCCATGCTCTGCACAGACTCTGCTTGAGATTCTGTCCTTTTCTCTGTCCCTCTCCTCCTCTGCCCCTCTCCCCACTCACATGCACACTCTAAAACAAATAAATATTATCATTAAAAAAAAAGTGTTGGACACTCCACAAAGCTTTTCCTAATGTGACTAAATCTTTCAATATGTTAATTAATTTTAAATAGCATTAATAAACTAATGACTTGCTAACATGAATAATTTATAAAAATAACCATTTTCTAAAACAAGATACTGAGTGAAAGAATGGCTTTGTTTTACATTTTTGCAAATATCTGTAACATATGGCTCAATGATAGACAAATTCTCCTATCTGCTTCTGTAGTCAGTCTGCTGCAATATTTTTTTTAACTTCATGGACAAAATCTGAGCTCACCAGAATGTTCAATTAGTTAAAGAATGACTATGTCAATAGTCTTTCATATAATTGTGTATAGTCTGTTGATACTACACCAAAACTCAACCAGTGGTCATTTCCTAAAAGGTTAATTGTAATGTGGAATCTAAAAATATATCAGTAAGTTTTTCATTATCTTTATTTAAAAATCCAGTGGTAGAATGCCTGAGAAGCTCAGTTGGTTAAGCATCTGTCTTTGGCTCAGGTCATGATCCCAGGATCCAGATATCAAGTCTCTCATCGGGTACCTTGCTCAGAAAGGAGCCTGCTTCTCCCTCTGCCTGCCATTCCCCCTGCCTGTCCTCTCTTTCTTTCTCTCTCTTTGACAAATAAATAAGTAAAATCATTCAAAGATAAATAAATAAAAATAAAAACCCAATGGCCTATATGGCACCTGGATTAGAGCTGTTAATCATATAAGATTTTGTAATATCATGCATCAATCATATAAGAAATAGTAGTTTACTGGTTTTTGCAGATTTTCCAAATGTTATTGTGTTATATTATGGTGTCAAAAATTGCATATGTTAATATTATCATAGATTTTAGAAATGGCTCTATGTTTGTGGAAGTTTCATTCTCACTGTGGCAGATAAAAATTTTCTAAAATTTACTTGAAAGTGTAGGTTTTATCATTGGTCACAAATACGGCTAATTACCTTATATATATAATTTTACTTAGGTTCATATTCTAAATAACCATAGTTTTCCTGCCAGTGATTCTTTCAATTAAAAATTGTGTTCCATGATAAAAGAAGAAATTCAGTTAAAAAATTAAAAAATCCCTCAACTGCAAAAACAGAAGAGTTTTAAGAATATTTTACTTATTTAAACAATCAGAATATTTTTTAATTTTTTTTAAGATTTTATTTATTTATTTGACAGAGAGAAACACAGCTAGAGAGGGAACACAAGCAGCAGGAGTGAGAGAGGGAGAAGCAGGCTTCCCGCCGAGCAGGGAGCCCGATGTGGGGCTTGATTCCGGGTCTCCGGGATAAGGCAGTCACTTAACCAACTGAGCCACCCACGCACCCCAACAATCAGAATATTTTTAAAAGTTATATAGCCAGTGGTTGAGATTTAAGAAAATTAGTAGTTTTTTACTGCTTCATGGACATTCTTAATAGAAACTGGCACTTTATGTTACCACAATTGCATGGCACCGAAGAATACAAAGACTATACAGTATGATTTTACTACCTTGATTTTTATAAAAACACCAGCGGACTTACCCACAATTGTTTTTGTATCATTAGTGCAAATGTCAAAATAGTGTAAAGGGAAAATAATGTCTTTGCGTTGTTTAAAAAATCTTTTTGGCTTTGCACATTCCCTTAAATGTCTTGGGGACTCCCAGGGCCTGGGAAAAGCTGTCCTAAGCATTCCCATAGACTGTATACCCCTATATACAATTGTGTATTAGCCACTGATTGCTTACCTCTCTCCTTTATTCACAACAGACTTTAACTATGTTTGTCTAATACTTAACCTTTGCACATGTTGTTCTGACTTTCTAATACTCTGTCTACTGACCTTTTATATTGTTTTCTACTCATAAATTAATTCTCAAGACAAATGCTGCATCTTCAGATCTCCCTTGATGGGCACACCTTCTATTCCTCTTCATGTTTACAAAGCATTTTTCTATGACTTTGCAATCTTTTTATCCCAACATTTTAAATAAGATTTAGCACATAGTGGGTACATAATTAGCACTTATTGAATAAGGTAACAAATTTGTATTAAGAATCATTAACTTGACTAGCTGCCCTATTTTAATAAATATATAATTCTTATATATTTAACTAGTAGCATTTATTTTGGCACCAAACAAAAATGGTATCCTCTCACTCTGTATTCTCCCTTCTAAGGATTATTTCAGTTTGTTCCCTTAAACCCCATCTTTATCCTAAAAACATTATAGTTTCCAACTGACCAGAAGTAATACTTTCTTATAACTAGAAGAATCATTTTTTATTGCTACTTCTGTTGGTTTATTTGTTCAGTAGATTGGGGGGAAAATGTTTAAATGTACTTGACACTTGCCACAAAATTTTGATGTAGAGGGTGATGAATTTTGGGCTGGGAAAAAGTCGAAATTATGCCCCTCTATCCAAAATATTATAAAGAATAGACATTTTCCATATATGTTAAAATAATTTGCTTTTTCCAGCAGGTAAGAAAAACAAGCTTACTCTAGTAGTGGTGGGTATAAGATATGATTTGCTTCGGTGTTACTATTAAGTTGATTTTTTTTCTTCCATTTCATTTATTTTGTTAGTTAACTGAGGAGTAGATGAATGGATCAGGTAACACACAAAAAAAATTGAAAACAAAAGTTCTAGTCATATTAAAAAATGATTTGAGCGGCACCTGGGTGGCTCAGTTGGTTAAGCGACTGCCTTCTGTGATCCCGGAGACTCGGGATCCAGCCCCACATCGGTCTTCCTGTTCAGCCTCTCTCACTCCCCCTTCTTGTGTTCCCTCTCTCGCTGTGTTTCTCTCTGTCAAATAAATAAAAAATCTTTAAAAAAAAAAAAAAAGGTTTGAGACTGTCACAACCTGCTAGGGCAAAAAAGACCATAGTCTGACACAAATTACATCCTACACACTAATTTGCATTCATTATAACGGCATATAGGTCCTGGCTGTATTGGATCTGAGTAAGAGAAGCCATATCTCACCACTCACTATTGTTTGATGGCAGTTGTCCTATTCTAATGAGACTAGAAGTAAAGCCATTTTTATTGTTGCTAGGTAAGGCAAGACAAAGCAAATCAACATCTGCGGGCTTACCTCAATCATGTGTGGCTTGTTAGAGAAAGAATAATGCTGCTAGTATTCTACAATTCCCATCTCTGCTACAAAAGGCACAGTGATTATTTATTTATTTGTTTATTTTTTTGCTGTACAGAAATAGTTGCTCTCAGTCTTGTCATACAAAACCATTTAACATAGCTGATTTGGTATTTCAAAGAGAATAACTTCATTCTTGTACTCGCATTGGATTGCATTGTGAATTTTTCTAGCTTTTATTGTTTTGCAATCATGAAAGAAGGGTAGGAAGAAAAGGAAATATGTATGTACACACACACACCCCAAATACTTCTAAATAATTCAGAAAGCTAAAACTCTTGTGTTTCCTAGCAAACAAGCAATGCTAACACTTACATACTCTATTTTTTCTGCTTCACTTCATCAGATAAAACCAAACCGGACACTATGAGTTATATTTTATGTGCACTGCATAGGGAATTAGCCTTGCAGTTTCAACAGCAAAAGTTATGTACTAGATTTCTTTTGTGTGATGCAAAGTGACTCTTAAATATTTCCAAATAAGCTAGTTTAGGGAAATGGAACTATTTCTTAAGAGGTTAAAAGAGGGTAAGACTTTGTTTGGGGTCATTTCATAATAATCTCTGTTAGGACCTTTGTTTTACAGAACGATTCTTTTTTCTATTTGTAGTTTCAAACTCAAAATAATTATTGTAAATACATGGTTATATGCCCAAGGAGAACAAATAATTTTCCCTTTATGATGTTTAAGCTATTAGAACAAGTTAACTGCTGACAATGTGCTTTTTTTTCTTTCTAATTTGAGGTTTAGAAGACATTTGTATGTGCTTTTTATAAGCGTTGTGATTTTCCTTTTTAAAAGTAATTAAGTCTAAAATTGCCTATTTTGAAGGAAATTAAAGTAGCTAACATAAATTGATTGCCTATAAGACACTAAATTTTACATTGGTGAGGTGTTGTATGAAATAGGCATATTTCATTCATTTCACAGTTGAAGAATTAAGTTCAAAAGAGTAAATGATTTGCCTGTCGCTGACCATGGTAGCGCTGGGTCTGCTCTGACCTCCAAGTTCCTGCTCATTGAAAGCCTTACCCAGTCTTTTCTCTCTTTGGAATCTAATTAGTGATTCATAAATGCTCTCTCTCTTCATTACCAAAGTATTCCTGAAGTAAAGAATGAAAGGACAATGAAGATAATTATAAATTACAAAAAAAAAAACCCAGTCATAATAAGAAATCTAACATAATGGGGTAATTTAGTAATAGGATTAAGAATTTAAAAAACAAAAATGACTTCTGGTACAGTATTTAAAACCACGTGTAACTATTACAGGGGAGAGAAGGAAAGAGAGAGAAAATAGTATATACAAATATTTACTTAGTATATGTAAGTGTGTAAGTGTATAATACATATATAAGATTACAGGTTTGACTTCCAAAGACAACTGGAGAATTTTTGCTCCCTTTGTTTAATTTTGTAGACTTTACAAATTGTGTGATTTGGTAGCCTTCCAGGTTTAGATATTGTTAGGCTTTCTTTATTTGATAAAATATATTTCTCTGTAGCAACTGCTGCTTTACTTGTTACAATTCTGCATTTGCCCTAATTAAATATATATATACATACGTATATAAATATATATATACGTATGTATATATATATTTATATACGTATGTATATATATATATATATATATTTACTTCATTCTCAAAGTTCTTTCTGAAATGAAGGAGATTAAAATAACATGGCTTTTAAAAATATTTTTCCCAATGTATGTATTCACGTTTAGAGAGCAATCCTTAGTAATCTGAGTATCACATAATGATGCCATTTGCATACAATATTAATGATCCCAAATAATTATGATATCAGGTTGTAACATTACCAATCAGACCTAGTTTTGATTGTCTTTTTCCATTTTTACGAGAATTTCTGAGTTTAATCTTGGCTTTGATCTCAAATCAACAACAGACAACAAGAATAGATATAGAGCTATGGCTGGTACTAAGGGCTATCTGAGGATGAAGAAAAGGACAAACTTTGTACAAGTCATGTGTTACTTAGAATCCACTTTGTTTAAAAACAGCATCATTTGTCACTGTCCTAATAACCAGATAATATAGAAACTTCTTTAGTGCTGAAAAAAATACATTTTTTGAATATAGGCACTAATTTCTACAGAAATATACATTGAATAACAAGAATCTAAAACTTAGGATTGGTACAATAAAATAAATAATAAATTTATATAAATGATAAATAAAGAAAGCTCTTGAATTTTACCTAAGTAAACAAACCAGTGTGAAAATATTTGAAAAGGCAAGAAAATTATGAAATATGTTGCTCTATAATGATCTTTCAGAATGCTCTAAATAAAATTAAGTAACTTGTATTAAATAGCTGTAAACTGAATTATTGGATTTTAGAAAAGTGGGGCAAGCGTTTCCTCAGAATATATATTAAATATATTGTGCTTCAAAATAAAATATTGGCATTTTTCAATAATACTTTGTATCTCCTACTGAGAATAAAACTTTTATTTGAATCATATTTAATTATGATAATTAGTTTAGTACTAGTATCTAAAATACCTACAAATTCTCCTGTGCTGCTGATGGGAATGAAAACTAGTGAAGCCACTTTAGAAAACAGTATGGTGTTTCCTCAAAAAGTTAAAAAAAAAAAGAAAGAAAGAAAGAAAGAAAAAAAGAAAGAAAGAAAGAAAGATCCAGCAGTTGTACTACTAGGTATTTACCTAGAGTACAGAAATACAATTCAAAGGGTTACATGAACCCTGGTGTTTATAAGCAGCTTGATCTGTAATAGCTAAATGATAGAAACAGTCCAAGTATCCATTCGCTGATGGATGAATGGATAAAGAAGAACTGGAGTGGAATATTCCTCAGCCCTAAGAAAGGACAAAATTTTGCCATTTGTAATGACATGGCTCGAGCTAGAGAGCATTATGCTGAACAAAGTAAGTCAGAGAAAGAGAAATACCATATGATTTCATTCATATATGGAATTTAAGAAACGAAACGAATGGGCACAGGGGGAAGAAAGAGAGAAGAGGCAAACCAAGAAACGGACTTAACTATAGAGAACAAACTGATGGTTTAGCAGAGAGGAGGTGGGCGGGGGATGGGTGAAGTAGGTGATGGGATTAAGGAGACATACTTTCTGTGATGGGCACTAGGTGTTGTATGAAGTGTTGTGTACCTGAAACTAAGATGACACTTTATGTTAATTAACTGGAATTTAAATAAAAACTTTAAAAAAACCCTACAAATTCCATGAATATTAACATAAATAAATGGATAGTTTCTGAATGATCTACATTATACATAAGCAGAAAATATATATTATTGACTCACATTAGAAAAAATAGATACAATAATTCTAGAATATTGGACCATTTGTTAATTTAACAAGAAAAAAACAACAGCAACAACAAAAATATACCATGAAATATGAGTTAGAAAATATGAAAAAAAAATCCCTTCAACAATAATGACAAAAATAAAATCCCTAGTAATAAGTATAATAATAGATACATGAGACTTATATTAAGGAAATAAAAATAAATATTTTTGTGGACTACAAAATAAGTCTTGCACATAGTAAAAACAACATGTTCCTCTCACAGCAGAACTGTAACAAATAAGAAATCTTCCCCAGATAAAAATCATTCAAGCAAACAGAAAGATAGTTATTCAAATTGCATGAAGAATGATGATAAAGTATCCATATTCTGAAACAGTATGATGTACAGTAGGAATAACCTAGTCTTTATCCTTAGGAATTGTCAATTGCAAATTAAATATATTTTTAAATATATCTTTAAAGCTCTCCCTTTTTTCTCATCAGAAAATATATTAGAATTACAAGACTTAAATTCTTACTGAGGATGTTTTGATGTGAACCATTCATCATTTATGATGCTATCACAACTTGGACAAGAATTTTTATTTGAAAACTCAGGAGAAATATCTTTTGGAAAGAAAATCTATCTGTCAGGCTTCGAAGGATGAACCTACATTATCTGGCAATTTCTACTGCAAACACAAGCTTCTTTAATGTACAGTAAATGGTCTGCATTAGATTTTTCTTTTGTTACAATATTAAGCTTCATTTAGATATAAATGTAGAAATAGAAATATATAATTATCCTCAATAGTTACCCAACTACTTTCGTTCTAATGGTGTTGAGTTACAGGTATTATTTCACTTTATTCAAGAGATGCATGTCCACTGGAGTGAGGCTGTGGGCAATGAATGATATGACTCAAAGTGATGAGATGTATTAACTGTGCCAGCTACTGCTTCAAAGAGCCTGGAGAATCCAGTAGGGCTCTCAGGTTCTATGAGTTTCACATTAATAGGACATTCCTGCTACAATTGAAAGGTGGAACAAGATCTTGAAAAAAGCTACCAAAGAAAGTAAGGAAAGGAAATTTAATTGACCAGCTCCCTCAGACCTCCTATTTTGGTTGGTTAAGGTTGACCCTGTCTGGCTGTGCTCTCCATCTGGCCCTGACTGGCCACTTAGGAAGTTAGATTCCACGTGCCCCAGTGCAGTGTTTCATCTAAATTCAATACGGAAGGGCATGCTGTGGTGGATGCTGACCTTGATAGAGAAAGTAGAAAGCAATGTCAGCACATGTGAGAAAGTATACCATGTTTATGTTTAATGTAAAATTGTCTCAGTATTATAAATAAAATCATTAAATAGATACTGGTTCTGTGATCAATGTTTTTCCAAATATAAACTCGAAATTTTGTAGAAACATCCAATTGCTAAAAACAAAGTAAAACAAGTTCCCTCTTGTGAAGTATTCTGTTTTTACCAAATAATGACCAGTTTAATCTTATTAAATAGAAATCAATAGCATTTTATGTTTATACTCTATTTTGTGAGTTAGGATTGAAAAATATTTAGTAATATGAAAGTGAGAAAAACCAGACTTTAAAGCTTGTTAGGAAATTATGCTTTCAGGTAAAATTTTATGAACATTTTTATCTCACTCTTCTTTGTCTGTATCTCTGTCTCTCTGTGTATGTCTTTTTCTCGGTTCTCTGCAAAATGTGTGTTTTTAAAATTCTTATGGTTCCACCTATAATCTCTTTCAGATACCTAAAATACTAAAGTGCTCATATCACTAAATTAAAAAAAAAAAAAAGGTCTATGACTCTTTGGTGACTTTTATATACTTTAACAGAAAGAACTTTTCCTGGGAAATGGGATAATCAATGCTTGCCCCAACCTTCCTCTTTAATTCAATGTGATTTTGAATAGAAATCTTAACTTCTAGAAAAATATCTCAAGATAAAATAAGCACATTTATTTTTCTTCAGTATCCAAAATTGTATTCAACTGTATTTTGCTCTTGATGTAAACCATAGGATCTATTTCCAGTGAGATCTCAAATCAAATTCAGAAGAGGTCAGATATGAACTTCTCAGATGTCAAGTTTATTCTACTGATTGAATAAGAATTTCACTTTAGATGGTGATGAAAAGTATGAAACCCCCAAAATATATAATAATTTATTGGCAAAGTGCTATGGATACATAATTTCACAAAACCCACAGTTCTTTATCCTTTTTCTTCTTATAAAATATATTTACATTCATATGAGCATTAGTGGTATATAGAATCTAGTAAATATTTGTCTTCACATCTACAGGATATATGATGGGAGAATAACTAGGTGTGAGTGGATTTACCTCTGCTTCTGAGATGCTTTAGTTCAAAGTTCTCCAAACTTTTGGTCATAGATCTCTTCCTCAAAGCAAAATCAAAAACAAAAACAAAAACAAGCAGCAGCAGCTGCACCTCTATTTAGGTGGTTACACATCATTTATATACTGCTTATTAATATGTCAAGTAATGATAAACCATAAAAAGCATGCACCTTTATATAAATAATCAGAATTCAAAATTACACTCATACCCCATATTTCATTAAACCATTTCACACAAAACCTCGAATGCACATACTCCAGTTTAGACAATAGTGCTCCATAGTGGTTATAAACCCCATATATTTATATGTTCATTGATCAAATCAGTAAATCTGAGAACCTATGGGAAAGGCATAATGATGAACACCAATTACCCCTATGTTCTAATACTCTTATAAGGATATGATTTTGGGGGCACCTGGGCAGTGAGTTGGTTAAGTGTCTGACTCTTGATTTCATTTCAGCTGACGATCTCTGATTCATGAAATCAAGCCCCATGTTGGGCTCCTCACTCAGCAGGGAGTCTGCTTGAGAATTCTCTTCCTCTGCCCCTCCCCTTGCTCTTGCATGTACACTCTCTCTCTCTCTAAAATAAAAAAAGTAAATCTTAAAAGAAGAATATGATTCTCATATTATCATATTCTCTGTTGTTACATTGTGTGAGCAAGAAAGAATACCTCTAACACTCAAGTAATCTACTCTGTCATATCTTGGTACTTCCCCACTCAATTTTGAAAACAAATGCAACAACAAAATGAGAAGGCCATGGTGACCAGAAGCCCAAATGTCGCAAATATAGATATCTTGGTCACCCCACCAGACTTATGTATAAGAACAATATTAAAATCGGACCTGACTTCCTCAACTGCTGAAAAAAGACGCAAAAGAACAACGCTCCGCTACCAGAGAATTGTAACCTCATGAGTTGGTTACCATGGAGACCAGCCTCTAGCAAGGGGGCTGAGAGACGCAGCCCAGGTAGAAGAGACCGAAAACAGCCCCGCAGACTCCGCCCCCAGAGGGCAAGCCAGAAGCTCAGGAAGACAA
>PITA01020586.1:0-34538 GCA_004023965.1 Spilogale gracilis | reverse complement strand
TACAAATGGCTAACAGACACATGAAAAAATGTTTGTCATCATTAGCTATCAGGGAAATTCAAATCAAAACCACATTGAGATACCACCTTACACCAGTCAGGATGGCCAAAATTAACAGGACAGGAAACAAGTGTTGGGGAGGCTGCGGAGAAAGGGGAACCCTCTTACACTGTTGGTGGGAATGCAAGTTGGTGCAGCCACTTTAGAAAACAATATGGAGAGTCTTTAAAAAATTAAAACTAGAGCTACCCTATGATCCCCAATTGCACTGGGTATTTACTCTAAAGATACAGATGTAGTGAAAAGAATGGACATATGTACCCCAATGTTCATAGCAGCAATGGCCACAATCGCCAAACTGTGGAAGGAGCCAAGGTGCCCTTCAATAGACAAATGGATAAAAAAAGATATGTACAGTGGAATACTATGCTTCCATCAGAAAGGATGAATACCCACTTTTGTAGCAACATGGACGGGACTGGAGGAGATTATGCTGAGTGAAATAAGCCAAACAGAGAAAGTCAAGTATCACATGGTTTCACTTATTTGTGGAGCATAAGGAGTAATATGGAGAACAGTAGGAGAAAGAAAGGAAATGTGAACTGGGTTAAATCAGGGAGGGGAATGAAACATGAGAGACTTTGGACTCAGAAACAAACTGAGGGCCTTGAAAAGGAGTGGGGTGAGAGGATGGGTGAGCCTGGTGGTGGGTATTGAGGGCACATACTGCATGGAGCACTGGGTGTGGGGCATAAACAATGAATCTTGGAATACTGAAAAAAATAAAATAATGTAATGTAATATAAACAAACAAACAAACAAACAAATAAATAAATAAATAAATAAAATGCCATTACTCTTCAAAAAGCAAAGAACTCATAGTCACTACTAGCAATTTAGTTTCCTATCACTACTGATGCCCATCCATACCAAATTCTGTAATATCTATTCCTAAATATATCTCAAATCAGTCACTTTTGCTATTGCTTCTCTCTTTTTTTTTTTTTTTCCCCAAATCCCAATCATCTATCATCTAGACCATTATAATAGGATAAGTGGTTTTGAAGCATTCTGTCTTGGCAGGTCTGATCTATTCTCCATTATTGCATGTATTTATTTATACATTTAAAGTCATATTGCTCCAGGGGCACCTAGGTGGCTCAGTGGTTAAGCCTCTGCCTTCAGCTCAGGTCATTATCTGGGAGTCCTAGGATGGAGCCCCGCTTCCGGCTGCCTGCTTGGTGGGAAGCCTGCTTCTCCCTCTCTCATTCCCACTGCTTGTGTTCCCTCTCTGGCTGTGTTTCTCTCTGTCAAATAAATAAAACCTTTAATTTTTTTTTTAAATAGGTTTAAAGTCATATTGCTTCCATCCAAGTACTAACCAGGCCCAAACTTGCTTAGTTTATGAGATCAGACAAAATCAGGAACATTCAGGGTGGTCTCTTGTTTATTTAATAGAAAAGGGAGACCTTTCAAAGAATAAAACCAATGTTCATCTAGCCTACAAAAAAAATTATGATCTCACTTTGCCCAGGCCCTCCACCTTATTGTTTGCCTTCACCTAAAATTCTTAGAGTCACACTTGCCCTCTTAAAATTTCTTCACACACACACTATTTTCTTCTTTCTCCTCTGCACACCCCATGCCATGCACCTACTATAGATGCACATTAACTAGTTATTCTACCTTGAATTTATCAAATACTTAATCCCCTTCTAAAGCATTTCCAACTCAAATCCCAGAATTCTCCTGTGAGAGAACTAAGACCATATAGCATCAACTTACAAATACCATCCTTTCTGAACCCTGAAAGAAACACAGGAAATTATGAGAGTAGTAGCTTTAAAAAAGGACAGAAATTATATTGTTGAAAATGTTGAGCTTGTAGTCAACTATTGTTTATTAAATCCATGCATTTTATTTATAGAAAGAGAAAGTATCTGAGACCTGGGCATGAGGTAATAGACTATCAAGTGGCAAGTGTGTTGGAGCCCAAACTTACCTTTTTCTTAATTTTAGGCCAAAATATAGTTACTCAGGAAGAAAAATCACACAAGTATATTTTTTACCTTAAAAACCTAATTTGCAAAGACAGTACGAGAGTGATTTTATAAATTGTCACAGAAAAATTGAGTCTATAATTTAGCATTTAGTTTCTCTAAAATAGATGATTCAGTAGGCCAATGAAAATGGTATGTATTTTTATTCACTAGTGTATCTTCCCCCATGACTGGCATATAGTAATTCAATAAATACTTGAGTGAACGTGCAGGTGGATAAGTTGTTAATATGCCCTTACCATAATCTTGAGACCAAAAACAGGTAATTCAGCTAAAACTTCACTTAGGACTCTACTGGCCCACATAAAACATAGCAACTGAATAGTAATTAAATAATTTCCATATATTCATTTTATTCAAGCATTTAAAACCACAATGAATAATCTCAGTCATTCACCATTAATTTTCCATGTTTGTAGTCCTTGAACAATTTCTTAGATTCGTTAATCAAATAGACTCCAGGATGGCCACAAATCTCAAATGGCCATTCAATACAGTCAAGACAATCCTTAATAAATCTCCCAAGAACATGCATTTGCTCACATTACAAAGTGATTATTTCATACTAGTTCCATTCTCTTCATTCAGACTCTTGATCTTGCTTTCTCCTCTAACTCATTTGCTGACCTCATGTCGTATTTCATTCAGAATATAGTTGGTAGTTGAGAACTAATTTTCTCATTAGACAGTATGTCCATTATTTGAATCTAGATCCTCATAATCTTCCCTGCTGTAATGGAAGATTTACCTCTTTTTGATCTAAGGACAACTCGTTATGTGTACTGTCCATCCCATACCCTCTCTCACCTGTTCCAGAATCCTTCTCTAAAATCAACATTTGCTTCATTCCATTAGGTAATTATTATCAGTGCATAAATATTCCTTAACACTCATTTTATATATACAAAATCTTGTTTAGTCTACCCTCTGATTGCAACTATATTTATTACCCAACCACTTTCATGGTAAAACTGTTCATAAGAGTGGTTTATTCTGTGTCTAATTTCTCACCTTTACTTCCCTCAATTCTATCTAATCAGAGTTTAATCTCTATAGCTCCCTGAATAGGCTTTTAATTTGGCAAATCCAAAAGTTAATTTTCCTTTCCATCTGACAGAGCTGAACTCCATTTCTTTCCTGAAATACATTCTTCTTCAGATTTTATGTCATTGCCCATTCCATTTATTCACCTCTTTACCTGTATTCCTTTTGCTGGATCAACCCTTTTGCTTGAATCCAGATGTACTCTCTATCCTAAATATGTTCTTCTTCCTCTTTATTGTCCTACACTCTCCATTTCTCCTAATACATTTAATTAAAGAATAAAATAGGTAAAGGAAAAATGCAGAAAAACAAGTATATATAAATATATGAATGATTATGAAATCACCCCTAGGCCAGGAAATGGAAAATTACTAGACCCCAGAAGCCACTCTAATAACCTCTCCTAATTCCACTCTTTTGTATGATCTTTAACTTCAGTGTTTTTCCTATTTAAAAAATACATTTTTTTAAAGATTTTATTTATTTGAGAGAGAGAGACAAAGAACACAAGCAGGGGGAGGGGCAGGAGGAAGGGACAAAGGGAGACAGAGAGGGACAAGAGGACTCTGGGTTCAGTCCCAGGACCCAAGATCATAACCTGAAGGCAGACACTTAATCAACTGAGCCACCCAGACACCCCTAAAAAATACATTTTTAAATTATGTAATTATTAATAAATATATAATTTTGTATCTGGCTTCTTTCAGCCAATACGATGTTCATGAAAGCCATCTAGTTTGGTGTGTGTGCATGTGTATACACAGTTGTAGTTTGTTTATTCTCACTGCTCTGTAGTATTTATTTTTATTACTAATAACATTTACCCATTCTACTGCTGAGAAACTATAAGCAATCTTGAGTGTCTAAGGATATTATAAATATGAGCTATAAGCATTCTTGTACATACCTATTTGCATACAGATGTGTGGAAGTGCTGGGTCATTACATAATGCCAAACAGAATTCTAATTCTAAAATGTACTAGTTTACCTCTCCACCAGCAACCTAGGAGAGTTCTAATCACATCCTAACACATTCTTCCTATCACCGGTAGTGGTAATTTTAGCCTTTCTGATGGATACAGAGCGGTATTTCATCATAGTTTTAATTTGCAGTAAGAAGGTTGTATAATTTTCACCTGTTTGCCATTTGGATATTTCTTTTGTGAAGTGCTTGTTCAAAAGTTTTGCCCTTTATTCCTGTCCTTAAGTCATAAAGATATCTGCCTATATTAACCTCTAGAAACTATATTGCCTTGCCTTTAATATTCAGGATTTTGATCTGAAATTGGTTTTTGTTTGTATTACCACACAAACTTTATAGGGATCATGTTTCAATTATTTTTCATTACGGATGTCTAGTGGTACCAACCACTACATATTGACAGGCAGTATTTTCCCACTATTTTGCAATGGCAATTTTGATGTAAATCAAATACCCCTATATGCACAGATCAGTTTCTAGATTTGCAATGTTGTTCTGCTGGTTTGCTCATGTATCTTTGTTCCAATAAGACACTATATTTTTGTTACTCTAACTTTTGTAATATAACTTGAGTAAATGATATTCATCCCAGCTATTTCATCTTCAATTTGGCTTTGCTATCCTTGACTTTTTGCATTTCTATGTAAATTTTATAATCATCAATTACTAAAATATGTGCTGAGATTTTGGCTGGAATTGCATTAAATATAAAAATCAGTATTGACTTTAAAATGTTGGTCATCCAGTCTATGAACAGGAAATACTCTATTTAGAACCTTTAAATTTTCCTTCCCTTCTAGAAGTCTTCATATATTTAACTTTATTCCCTGTGTATTTTTATGCCATTGTACATATTTTTTAAAAGATTTTGTTTGAGAGAGAGAAGCAGAGATAGCAAGAGAGAGCATGAGCAGGAGGCAGGGAGAGTGCTCCCTCACTGAGCACGATGCCCGATGCAGGGCTTGATCCTGGGACCATGACTTGAGCTAAAGGCAGACACTTAACCAACTGAGCCACCCAAGCACCCCATTGTAAATATTTTTAAATTTCTCTATTTGTTGTTGATATACATATAGGCAGTTTATTTTTAGATATTTAACCTATGCATTCATTTTCTATTACTACTGTAACAAATTATACAAACTAGTGGTTCAAAAGACCACCTATCCATAATCTCACAGTTTAGTCATAAGTCTGGGCACAGCAGGGCTTAGTGGGATCTCTTTCTAGAGACTTGGAAGATAAATGTTATTTCCCAAACTCATTCAAGTGGTTGACAGAATTCAATGCTACCCAGCTACAGATCGATATGCCCCACTTCCTAATTGGCTTCCATCCAGGGATTATTTTTCCACTTCTATAGGACACCCACACCCTTTGCTCATCAGCCCATTCCTTAATAGGAAAGCCAACAATGGCAGGTCAAGCCCCTCTTCATGCTTCAAATGTTAATGACCACCCTTCCCTTCTGCCTTATCTGACTTACTTTCCCACCCGCCTATTCTTTTAAAGGCTCATGTGATTACATTGGGCCCAACCAGATAACACAGAATAACCACTCCATTTTAAGGTTAACTGATTAATAACCTTAATGCCATCTACAAAATTCCTTCAGAATAGAACCCTGAATAGTCAGGAGACAAGAAGCTTAGAAGTGCATCATAAAAGCTTTGCCTACCACACCTTCTATCTAGCTATCTTGCTGAACTTGCATCAGTTAGAAGTATTTGATATATTGTAATTTTATAGATAATAATTAGAATTATTGATTCTTTTTTATATTTTAGATGGGTTATAATTATATCATCTGAAAATCTGAAAGTTTTATTAATTTCAAGTTATATTTATTTGTTCTTCAATGAATTGTGTCAGTAGGTAGTATCACAAGCAAAACACTGAGTTAAAGTACTTTCTACTTCCGATGTTTTCAACATTTCATCATGAGTTGAGTGTACTGTAAGACTATTAGGTTTTTTTCTTTTAAAGTCAGAGTAAGGGAGATCTGTTCTACTCCTAAATTGCTAAGAATCTTACCATCAAATGATGTTGAATTTTATCAAATGTAATTTCTGAATATTTTGAGTTCTATGAATCTTCTCCTTTACCTCTTAATGTGAACTACAACTAGTAATTTGGCTACTGAATTTCAAATTAATCTTATATTTAAAAGCAAGCTCAACTTAGATATATTGGTTTATACTTTATATACAGTGTCAATTCACGATGTTAAAATTTAAGGATTTTTAAGATATTTGAGTCAGATTGCCCAGTAATTGATTTTTTAGAAGAAAAATACTGTTGTCAGATTTCGGAATCTAGGCTGTTAGAAACAACTAAGTTAGTGATCATTTTATCATTTTATTTTTTTCTAGGGCAGTTTGTGCAGAAATGGTTATTTCTTCTGTATGTATTCAGATCCCAGGACCCTGAGATCATGACCTGAGCCACCTAAATGTGGGGTTTTCTTTGTAAGACAGTTTTAATTATACATGTTATTTCTTCAATAGTTACACAAACCTCCATGTCTTTTTTTTTTTTTCATTTTTTCCAGGAAATTTCACCTAAACTTTCAAATACTGATTGCTGTTCATAATATCCTATTACCTTTCTAATATCTGAAGGCTCTGCAATCAGGTCTCCTTTCTCCATCTGTGTGCTACTGGTAACCTGTTCTGTGTCATCTTCAGACATCTTCCTTTTCTTGACAGATATACTAAGGGATTTTTCATTTTATTGTTTTGAAAGATCAAAATTTTACTGATTTTGTCTATTATATCTGTAATTATTAGTATTGCTATATACTAAGTTTTAGTATTGCTATATACTAAGTTTTAATTTGACTCATAACCCAGTAAAGTGATATAGGAGGTGAACTGTGAACCTAAACAAGTTGAGTATCTTCTAAAATACAAGAGTTAATATGAATACTCAAAATGTTGAGCATACTGTGTAAAGTTACTTGTCATTACCAAGAATCAGGACAATCTCAATTCCAACAGGAAAACAATGGTCAGACAATAACATTCAGGTGACACTAAGAGACAATATTATCGCATAGCTTTCATAAAAATACTCCAACAAGTAATGATAAAGACCCTTGGGGGAAAAAAATAGGAAGTCTCGAAAACAATGGGGCATAAAAAGTACTAAATGAAAATTTTAGAACTAAAAAATATAAATGCCAAAAATCTCACTGGATAGGGTAAATTGTAGAATAGAGACAACAGATTAAAGAAATTTACAAAATCAAACATAGATCAATAGAGATTATCCAACTTGTACAACAGAAAGAATTTTTTTAATAAGTCTCAGATTTTTTGCTGTAATTGAAAAAATTCATAACATTTATATCACTGGAGTCCCAGAAAGGAAGGGGAAAAAATGTAGTATTTTTTCTTTAAATGACCCTGAGATCATGACCTGAGGCGAAGGCAGAGGCTTTAACCCACTGAGCCACCAAGGCGCCCGGAAAAAAATGTAGTATTGAAAAATTATTTGAACTAATGACTAAAGCTTTCCAAATCTGACGAAATATGTAACTACACAAACTTGAGAAGCTGAGTGACTATTGGACAAGATAAATAAGCTTAAAGAAATCCATGTTTAGACAAAGTAGAATCAAACTTCTGAAAACTAGAGACAAGAAAAAAATAATCTTGAAATCAGCCAGAGAGAAATGGCATTATCTATAGGGCTAAGTTTCTCAATCTGAGTACTATTGACATATTGGGCTATATTATTATTTTTGTGGGGGACTCTTAATGCATATTTTAAGATGTTTATCAGCATACCTGGCCTCTGTTCATTAGATCACTAGATGCCAGTGGCACATACCCCTCAATTATAGCAATGAAAACTGGTTGCAAACATTGTCAGATGTACCCTTGAGGGCAAAACTGTTCTCACCTGAGAACCACTGCATTTGATTTTAAATTCACCATCTTACTATTTGATTTCTTTGTATCCTGCCTGGATGATGTTTTTCCCTAGTACATTATAACTGGAACCCTTTCCTTGACTCTATTCTTCGATTATTTTCATTCAGATTTATGCTTTTAAAGAATATATCATTGATTCTAGATTCTATGTTCACCTTTGGTTTTTTCTTCAACTTCAAATTGTTATTTATAAAGTCCACTTGGATGTCAAACAAGTCTCACAGTTCGATATGTCCAAAATAAAACCCATAAACCAACATTCTACCACAATCTGATCTAAACATGGTTTCTAAATATAGTTCTGCTTCAGTTCTGTCCTTCTTAGTAAATTAGACTATCTTCCAGCCAGTAGCTCATATCCAAGATCTGAGACTAAAAAGAATTCATTCTTTTCACTTAGGAATTCAGGAAATAAATGCACCTTGTATCCCGAATCCGTCTCTTCTCACTACTGATTCTTCCAAAGCCTAGTTCTAGATCCTTTCTTTTATTTCTGGACTCCTGTTTTCTATTTGTTCTTTTCTGATAACCAGAAATTATACCATACAACAGTCAAATGTGTCCCTCAAAATGTAAATCAGATCTCAACATTTCCAGATGCAAACTGCAAATACAATAAAAACAAAAAAATATTTGCCTTACAAAGCCTTTGGTCATCTCATTCATAATTTGGGATTTCTTCCTCAACATTTCCCATATCTAAAGTGCTATTTTGGTAGAATTTTGGCATAGCTGACTCTTATTTAGTTATCAGGTCTCTCTTCAACACTACAGGGAGTTCTCAACTACTGTAATTAAGTCATTCCCATTCCCCATTGTTCTACTGCTTATTTTCCTATTTTTTATGTCCATTTACCACTATCAGATGTTATATGTATTTTTTTTTTTTTTTTTACAATGAAACACAGTAAATATGGGAGCACTATCAGGTCAGAGGCTTTTGTGTACTTTCTTTTGATGTCTCAGCACTGGTAGACTCAGTGTCTGTATTTCTAGTTCTTTTTTCTTCTACCCCATGTAGTTATATACCACTCTAAGGTCCAGTTTTGGAATCCAAGCCGCCATCCTGTTTACTCATAAAAACAGCTCCAAGTGTTATGGACAAATGGCCCTGGAGAACAAAGGCAAGCCAGGTTGGGAGAGATGTCCAACCAGTTAAACTCCTTAATCTCCCATCCAGGGAGGGTCCCGGGAGGTATTTAGATGCAAACTAAGAATGGGCAGTTGACTTGTGAACTGTGTGGCTCATGCTTGCTGTTTGAAATGCATATAAACCCCTATACCCTGGCATTCAGGGTCCTTGCTGAAACCCACTGTGCCCAGCAGATGCTTGGACCCCAACTAGCTGGAGATAAACCTAGCTGTGTGATTTGCATTATCCTGAGCGTCCTAGGTTTCTCTTTGGGGAGGCAGTCAACACCGAACTTAATCAACTACCACTACTATCATCAAGTTTCAAGTTAGGCAGGGCCCTCTGACTAAAACTGAATTGCCACTTTAAGGAAAAAAAGCCATTTAAGAGACCGTGTGTCCTCTGCCATGTCTCCTTTCCCTGCCACAGAAACCAAAGTACTTCCAGACTGGAGAGTCTTGGTCAGTGTTATTTCCTGAACAAGGGACACGCTTGAACACAACTCTTGTGACCTACAATGGGCACGTAGCTTGAGGAAATATGCGGTGTTTTAAGGCGGTGTAGTTTTCTGGCTAGTTGTTCTGTAGCACAACCTAGCCTGCCCTGACTTAAATGATATAAACATTTAACAAATATTACAGAATGAGTAAGTTCAACTTCACTATCATACCTGCAAGACTATAGGATAGCTCCGTCAAGAAACAGTTGTAATACCCCAGATAATTGGCATTTATTATGGAACATGGAAGCAGTGATCACTAAAATACCTGATATGCTGAACATCCTTTGTCACAGCTTGTTTCTCTACTACCATTGTGCTTAGCATTCCTAGACAGAAAATAATCAAGGCCTATGACCAGCAAAGCTATGTGCCTCTGTCTTAGGATATAATTTAAAGGCTTTTTTTTAATCTTTGTTTTTACCCTCATTGCAGGTTTTTGGTATTCAAAATAAATATAAATTCCCATTCCCTCCTCCCTCCCCTCTCTTTTTCACATTTCTTGTTCTAGGTTAATGGAGGGCTATCAGAAGTTTAAAGAAGACCGGTCATGCAATTAAAAAAATACTTGAGCATATTAATTTGTTGTCCAACATTCCATAAGCAACTTATGTTTACAATATCCCTCAGAGAAGATTTCAACTCCTTTTTCAGTTATTTTAAACTTTTCTTGAAATACCTAAAACACACATGCATCAAATCTCAAACACTACTTCTTTCCAACTAGTCTTCTCTTCCTTAAACAAGATAATATAGTAATTTAAAACTACATCTTCCCAAATCTAAAAGCATGTTCTTATTCACTGTTCAATGCAGTCTTTTTTTATTTTGCTGCTGTAAATTTCCTTGTTCTATTCTCTGGAACGGCCTTCCCCTGTGTCTCCACATTCCGATGGCCATCCATTTTACAAGGAACACTTCATGTTTCCTACTTTATGGTGGATCCCATGGTAATTCTACTTCCCACTGATCTTTTCCCGTGAGATGCAGCAGCACTCAAAATTCACAGACTACTCTCTGCACTTTGGCAGATTTATGTTCTGTCTGGTAATGGTTTGTAATTGCTTCATATATGCTAACCTTGCCTCCAAAACTAGCTTTTGAAGATTAATGAAACAGGAGCTTGACTTTTCCTTTCTGTGTAATTCCCATAGCAGCAAGACAAATACTAGACACACAGTAGGCATTCAAAGAAAATGTGTTCATTTGAATTAAACCGATTTGAGCTTAACAAGATTTAAATGAAATTGTCTATCTTCTGAAAAGTGGCAACTTACACCTACACAAAACATTAAAGGAGCTCAGGCTTTCTTCCCTAAGGTTTATGTCCAATTTGTTCCAGTCCCAAACCCCTCGGCAAAAACAAAATCTTTTAATCTGTTTGCAAAATATTCCTTCCTTCCTCCCATCCTGCCACTGCAACTCTGTGATATACTGCCCTTGCCTATTACCCCTTTATAGCTGTTTTGTTAAAGTTCATACCGCAAAGACCTGTAAAAGAAATTTATGGCTCTAGGGATTTCAGCAAATTCTAAATAACCATAACAGGAATGTGAAGCATTAATTAAAGACACTAGAGTCTAAGTTATAATAGGAATCCTGACATTTAAGGCCCTGGTACCATGTAAATTTAAAACAGTATGACAAACAGAGAGTGATTTGATGGTCAGGAGGTTATAATGGATACCTTAATACCTTTATCAAGAAAAAGTGCCTGTCTTTGCTCTAACCCCTATCAGGGGCTTCAGGGGCTTCCTTCATAAAACACAGTGATGCCTACTAACTATTTTTGCCATAAATCATATATAAGCCAGGATTTTCTTTAAGTACACCAGAGATTAAACAGTAACCCCCAACATTCACACACCAATTTTCAAAGAAAACAATCTAATATTTAGCATACATTTGCCACAAATTGTCCATTTTTTTTAGTTTTTTGCAGGGCTGTATTTAAAGCCAAGGCACCAAGGAATAAGCCATGATATGTAAGAGCAATTTTTCTCCAGCAAATGGAAGGATTCTTGTCTAAAGGCAGAAGCCAATACTCCTGACTCACTCATTCAGATCAATGAAATATGCTTTGTCTAACTTGAAATAAAAATGAAACAGTAGCAACTTAACTTGCTTTGGGTGTTTAATACTTAATATCCTTCTTAAAATGTTACGCATATTTGTTGATATGTATATGTTGACATATTATGCATATTTGTTGAATGTATGTCCACACAAGGAACCCAAATTGATCCTCAAAATGCAAATGTGCAGCAAATCTGTGTCCTATCCTCACCTGCACTTACAGTAATTCCTTCCTAGAAAGGTAGATGGTTTCCTCTCTGTGAAATTCCTTGGCCCATCTGTTACCATTTGTGATATGCCATTTTGTCTTCTGTTGTCAAATTTTGTGTATATGGTCTTATTCAAGTAAATTACAAGTACTATAATTTCTACTTGTATCCTCTACAACACTGGGCACTGACTAAATATATTAGACTTTTAATAAATATCTCTTGGTTGATTAATCAATTTACCACACCTGCTAATTGCAAAGTGACATCATTTGTCATTAACAGACACATAAATGAATTACCAAAAATCATGTAAATTTGAATATAATCAGATTAAGCCCAAAATTAGCATTGGAGAAGCCAACCACCCTCTCCTTCAGGCCCTCCACACACTTTATAACTACTTATTCCTCACTTACAATTCAGCTACTCGCTTGCCTTCTTTCTCTTTTCAGCTTTGTGCTGTTATTTAATATCTCACCAGTTGTGTAATTTCAGCTCCCAAATTGAATAAGACGTTCCCTCCAGTGGAACCCTCACCTTGACAAATAGCCAAATAGTAATTATTATTCCTTTCAGTGGTTGAGCTATGGAATCATGCCTGCAATATCCCAAGCTTGAGTGCCTAGAAATTTATGCTATACTTCCCTGTGTCGGAGTTTCCATCTGAGATCGTATTTCAAGCCCTCTCATTTTTTTCCCAATGTGATTAAGATAATTCCTTTATGAAGTTGGAGGCTCAGAGAGACGTTCAGAAAGAAACTTGATGTTTCATATTTTTGCAAACTCGCTCTCTCCATTTCCTTTCCTATCGTTTTAGCCACACTGAGAGGGAGGATTAATTTTGCAATGGTCTCTAATTTTTTTCTAAATGTGTGACCTCCGTATTAAAAGGAGCCAGAGGACTCATTCATCATATCTGGTCACTGTGAAACTGACATTTACAGGGTGGAATGCTTCTTGCTCAGGATAAATGGGTATCATTTGTAAAACATGCCGCACCCAATCGTAGGCTCCCATAGCTCTCAAACTACATTTTTAAGCAACAATATAAACCATTCCCCAAACTGAAAGGTCTTTTCAAATATTTACTGCCTACCTATGGAATTTTTATTCAGCTGGCTGCTGCCATCAATAATGCTGGGAGCTCCAAGCTAAGTGTTGTGTGTGACCTCCAAGGAAAGTGTTCGTGCTGCAGAATGGGGGAGGTGGCTTCTGCACACTGCATTCTTCCTTCTATCACTTTCTAGGGCCTATTACAGGGAAAATAAGGATTGCAGAAGGCTTATTTTTAGGTTTGGGATGAAAGCCCTCAACCTCTGCATTTGCAAGTAAGCTCAACGTTTTTAAGCATTTTCCACATAAAGTGGGATATTCTTGCCCACTTTCTCCATGAAGACTTTGGATTGCCCCAGCACACTGTAATCTTATAACTACCCTTTTGCTTTTATTTATGTATTTTTAATTCAGTCTTGAATTAGGGCTCCCCTGTCACTTGGACAGCTTGTGATCTTAGTTCAGACTCCTAATTCCATCCTGAGGACCAGACCAAGCCCTCTCCTAAGAGAGTCATAATTTGGGGAACTTTTGTTTTCTCAGAGTGGGCTCTATCTCATGATTCCACATTCACATGCTTTTTTGCCTGCTGGCAGTGAGTGCACAGAACAGCTCTTCAAACGGTCCCCGTAAAAATATATAATCCCCACACTAAGAATCCGGTGAGCTTCAGTTAAGTATTGCAAAGTTGCAGATGCTCTTCTTATTTCCTTCTCTCTGCTCTTCTCTCCCTCCCATCTCTCCCCTTTCTTGTCTCAGCCTTCTAAAAAGCAAAATATTTTCCTTGCCTCCTATAGAATATTTTCAACCCTTTCTCAAGATGTGGACAGAAGTTCAACTTTCAAGCTTTACAAGAACTCACTTACTCTAATTAGGATTTTATTCCAACAACTGTTGTGCCGAAGTTGTGAGACCCCCAAAAAAGACCACCGGAGACCAGAGTCAAAGCCAAGTGGCAAGGGTCGTTTATTGTCAGGTTCGAACCTGGGCCTCCGTGTGGACGTTACAGGTCATGCTCAGAGACCCTGAACAGCAAATTTTTCAGCTTTTTATAGGTAAGGACAAACAAGTTACAGAGAAGTTGGAGAATCTCCACAGTTACAAGCACATGATTGGTTGACATTCTCCCTAGTTTACTGGTTGCCTTACAACTGGCCTTGGCCCCCCAACAAACCCCAAGGCACCAGATGGTCAGGTAGGGGGCTCAGGGAGTGCTCTCGTAGCCACACTCCCGGAGCCAGATGGCCATTATCTCTCCTTCTTAGATCTGAAGGCGTGGGGAGAGGGGAGAGGGTGGCTATGGGGGGGGGAGGGGGGCTGCTAGGGTTTTTCCACTTTCTTAGGGTCTAGCAAGTGAGTGTACAGAAGCCAGGTGGCTGTTAGGGGTATAAGGCATCACACTTCTCACAACAACAAAAGTCTGTATTCCTACATAGAGGAATTGAGGAGGTGGTAAAACTAAAACTACATTCATCTTCATCTAATGCCATTCCTGGAGAATCTTTCCTCTTTCAATTAAAGTATAATTGCTGTGTCTTAAACAAACAAATGGCAAGCCTGGGCAGATAGTTTTATGGTGACCCATGTCTGTCATTGGTTATAAGCTTAGCTTACCATGAGGTCAGAATTTAAACATGTCCATCCAGGTATTGCATTTAATAGGAAACAAGATAGATGGATCTCAGCCCTCGCAGAATTTACACTATGAATGAATGGGTCATAATTAAAGGGAAATTCTGTAATAACCTATCTGAAAGGCTAAATGTGATGATTAAAAAAGACATGTAAAGTATTTGGACAGTCTGGCAATCACAAATACTCAATAACTATTAGCTATACCATCCCTCTGTAGCTACGCATCTTGGATCCTCCTAATAATGCAAACAGATGTTGTTACCACCATTTCGCAGAATAAGATACTGAAGTATTAGGAGAGATTAATCAATTATCTAAGGACATACAGGCAAAATGGAGAGGAGCTGAAATTATAAAATGGTTGTTTCTGAACTTAAAGCCTCCTGCATTTTGTTTTTTGTGTGAGCTTCATAATTCATACAATGAATATATACATATGGAAAGTTTCATGAAACATAAATATAGAGACTGAGGTTTTAAAAAAGTTACCATACTTAACCATCATCCTGAACAAAAGGACTATTCTCTGTACAAAGAAGCCTTCTTAATGGCCCTCCCCATTCCTAAACACTTCCTATCCTTGGAAAGCAGCCATTATAAAACATCAAATCACTTGCTTTTATTTATACTTTTACCAAATAATTATACACTTCCAAATGATACAGATTACTTTTGTTTGGAGATATTATCAAATTAGAATCATAGTCAAAACTCCTTACTATGGGCACCTGGGTGGCTCAGTGGGCTAAAGCCTCTGCCTTCCACTCAGGTCATGATCTCAGGGTCCTGGGATCAAGGCCTGCATCAGGCTCTCTGCTCAGCAGGGAGCCTGCTTCCTCCTCTCTCTCTGCCTGCTTCTCTGCCTACTTGTGATCTTTCTTTCAAGTAAACAAATAAAAATTTTAAAAAAACTCCTTACTATTACCCTTGTCATAAATCAGTGTCAAATGTTTACAGTGGATATATCACTCCAGGCTTTTTTTTTTTCTTTCTTTCAGTAGATTTAATTACCTTTGAGTAGTTGTCATACTGTCTCAGCTGCTGCAGGTTTACAGTAAGATTTACTTTTTGGTAATTTAACTCCAACCACCTTATTTCTTCTTCAAGAACGCTATGACAGAACACATGAATAGACATTTTTCCAAAGAAGATATACAGAAGGCCACAGACACATCAAAAGAGTCTCAATATCACTTATCAGGGAAACGCATAGCAAAACAACAATGAAATATTACATTACACCTGTCAGAATGGCTACAATCAACAACAACACAAGAAGAGATGTTAGTGAGGATATAGAGAAAGGGAAACCCTCTTGTACTGTTGGTAGTAATGCAAAGTGCTGCAGCCACTCTGGAAAACAGTATGGAGGTTCTTCAAAAAGTTAAAAACAGAACTACCCTACAGCCCAGCAATCACACAACTAGGTATTTACCCAAAGAATACAAAAATACTAATTCAAAGGGATACATGCTCCCCAATGTTTATAGGAACATTATCTATAATAGCTAAATTATGATAACAGCCCAAGATCCACAGATTGATGATAAATAAGATGTGACTATATACCCATATGTGCATGTGTGTATATATAGAATATTACTCAGCCATAAAAAAGAATGGAATCTTGCCATTTGCAATGACATAGATGGAACTACAGAGTATTATGCTAAGTGAAATCAGTCAGAGAAAAACAAATATCATATTTGTTAATATATTAATATATATTAAATATCAATTTAATATGTAAAACAAATAAGTAGAGAGAGAGAGAGAGCAAGAAACAGACTCTCAACTGTGGAGTACAAACTGATGATTACCAGAAGAGAAGTGGGTAAGGGGATGGACTAAATAGGGGATGGGAATGAGGAGTGCATTGTCATGGGGCACTTAGGTGGCACAGTTGGTTAAGCATCTGACTCTTAATCCCTGCTCAGGTCTTGATATGAGTCAAAAGTTCAAGCCCTGCATTGGAAAATAAAGAATACACTTGTGATAAGCATGGGATCAAGTATGGATGTGTTGAATCACTACACTGTACATCTGAAAATAGTATTACACTGTATGTTAACTGGAATTTAATAAAAACTTAAAAACAGAGAATGCTTTAGCTATTCTTCACACTTTGCCTTGTCATTCATATTTTAAGTTCATCCTATTAAATATCATCCTATAACATAGTAAAAGATCCAGGTTTTCTTTGTTGTTTCATAGTGCTTATAAATGAAAGATAATTGGCAGCTGTAAAATATTGAATTTCCTAATCCATACAAATGGAATAGTTCTGTTACTCTTTGATCCTGATTATATATAATTTTTAGGATTTTTTAGATTTCTAGAAATTAAATGTTTATGCTATTTTATATAGTATTAAGTTTTGTGTTTTTCATTATGTAAGACACAATTTTACACTTGTACATATTCATTTGTCTTATTTAAAATTTTTATTTTCTGTACATTATATTTTGACATCTTAATTTATTTCTGGCTAGAGTCAGACTGCCCTTTCTGGGCTATTCAGTTCTTTGAGAGGGCAAAATTCTCAACCAGGACTATGCCTTTGATATGCAAACTAGCCAATCTGCAAGCAATACCTTCTCTCTCTGGTTTATAGGGCCCTGGAGGCCATATGGTTCTGCTTTAAACAATCCAGGACAAGTTGCCAAACTATCAGGGACCCCCTATGGCTTAGAGCCTGTCAAAAGTATTCGAACTAGCCAGTTCAAAAGTGTTTACCTACGCTGCATGGCCTTTCCCATAAAAACTCCAAATAAAGGTCATGGCCTAGAAACTCCCCTTGCTCCTGCCCTGCTGTCCCCTGACTGAAGTTGGTGCTTTCCCAGGTGACCCTACCCGGAATGTCTTGACTCCTGTTTCTAGGATTGGTGAGTGTAATAAACTTTGTCTTCCTGAGTCTCTCCTGTGTCCGCCCTTGTGACCTCACCTGGCCATCACATAAATTATATAAAACAATATGTATATATTTTGGCTTAAGAACTCTGACTTTCCATACAGTGTTGAACAAAAATAATGAAGGCAACTACTGTCTTTACCTAATTGTCACAAATGTTTTCTTTGTTAACTATGGTTTCTATTGGTGGTTAGTTTTTATTGAATCCTTTATCAGACAGGACCATTTAATTTAGATTAGCTCTCTTCTAATCCTAGTTTGCTATAATGAGCTACTTATTTTGCTAAAATGATGCTGAGTTTACCAATTTTCCTATATCTTTGCATGACCATCTGGTATTTCTCTTCAATTCTGTAAGTTCCAAGTTTTTATTTTTATTTTTTTTAAGATTTTATTTATTTATTTGAGAGAGAGACAGAGAACATGAGAGAAGGTCAGAGGGAGAAGCAGACTCCCTGTGGAGCTGGGAGCCTAATGTGGGGCTCTATCCTGCGACACCAGGATCATGACCTGAGCAGAAGTCTGTGGCTTAACCAACTGAGCCACTGAGGCACCCCCAAAGTTTTGATTTTTAAAATGTAACCTGACCTTACATTCCTGAGATTAACCCAATTTGGTAGCATATAAAATGAGCAAAGGATCATTGTTTGATACAGTTTAACCTTTGATTTTTTTTATTTGTATTCATAATATTGGTCTAATTTTCGTTTATCAATTCCCATAAATTTTTGGTATCAAGTTAGAATAGTTTTCTAAAATACACTGTGGAATATATTCCCCCTCCATTCTCCGGAAAAAATGGCATAATAGAATTATTTGTGCCTTAAAGGTTATAAAAATGTGCCGTAGTCATTAAATATTGTTTAGCAATTAAAAAGAATGAACTGTTGATACATGGCTGAATCTCTTGAGCATTATACAAACTGAAAGAAACTAAATGCAAAAGATGGAACACTTTCTTCCAGTTATGTGACATTCACAAAAGATGAAACTAATGACTAAGAACTGGCCAGTGGTTACCAGAAGCTAAATGGGAGACTATGAAGGGCTTGACTACAAAGGAGTACCAGGAGATTGAGAGAGTTCTAGGAAAATTAGATACCTAAATGTAGTGTTCATTATATAAGAATAAAGCCAATTGTAAAACTAATTTAAATCTTTGCATTCAGAAATTAGGTAAAGATAGGTAAAAAAAGTTGAATATATAGGAAATGTCAGAAAACTTTTTGTAATTTATAGAACAAGACTGTTAGTGTTTTGTACATGTTTAATAAAAAGTAAACTAGAAAGTTAGAGTTGATATCTAGTTAAGGTAAATTCCTCTTACATCATTCCTTCCTAAGTACTTTGATAACACAGGCAAAAAAGTTTATTATTCAGATCTACTTCATGTCTTTAATAATCTACTCTTCTTGGCTCATGTACAGTACTAGGATAAAACGGAGGTCTGTGTCTCCCATGATCAAGTCCTTTTTAACAATTCTCCAAGTAGGAGTTTAAATGAACAAAATTCAGGAACAGGATTTCAATGAACTGGACATATGTTCAAACTAATATGTATCAGCTGTGGTAGCTGAACCACATCCAATTGGTTTAGCTGAAATTACATCTCCCAGAAACCCTTTACCCCCACAGGGCCAGATTAGAGCTGAGCAAAAGAGGAAGTTGCATGAGATTTGGATGGTGGAAGTGAAGCAGTAGTCCTTACTCCCTCAAGGTCATTATGGCTGGATTTGGGGAGAGCCAGTTGCAGAGATCATGGCAGATTCTAGCTATTTTAACCTTTACTTTTTATCTAGTTCTTAGTCCTGTTGACCAATAGCAGTCCCAGCCCCATCTCCAGACACTTGGTGGCAGACCCATAGAGGTATTAGCATAGCATTCCCCATAAACCTACCCATTAATTTCACATCCATAGTCCCTTCAGTGGCTTTGCTTTTCAGATAGTTGTTTGGTGACTCCTTTGATGCTCTATCTTTCCTCCTGGACCTTCACTTGTCCAGTATTTCCCCACTATCTAGTTCATATAATAAATCACTTACTCTGTTAACTCAAAGGAAAATACAGTGATGTTAAGTACGTAAGAATATTATTACATGCGCATGCATGCACATGTGCCGACAGACACACAGTTCTTTTAGGCCACTCAGGTTTTTTGTCACTTGCAGTATCACCTGAAAGGACAGGTTATCAAATTGCATGAATAAACTCCATAATGCATTAATTTGAACTCAGGTAGAAAGCACTTCAACTCTATTACTAACTACTCTCTTTAAACCCTTCCAGGTTTAACCAATTTCCAGGTTGAAGGGGACTAGTTGTTCTAGAAAGGACATCAGCTGTAAGCTCTTAAATCTGCCCCACATGGGCTCTCACCTTCCATTAAATTGGCCCAGAATAGTCACTGTGGTAGCAGGACTCCAAAATAAATAAATATAAATCTCCTTGAAGCTCAGGATCAAAATCACATATTTATTCTGTTGCATTCCATTGGTTACAGGAATTTCAGAAAGCCCGCATCGATTCAAGAGTGGAAGAATAGACTCTTGCTTAATGTGGGAAGCTTAAAAGATATCCCTTCCCCTTTGTAAATTACCACTGTAATTTTTGTAGTGAATTCTCTTTTGGATGAGATAGGGAGAACACAGTGAAGAGATGGTTTTTTATTCCCTGACATCAATTCTTCCTCTCCCTGGGAGAAAGAAAAGAATCCACCTTCTTCTCTTTCAGGTGTTATACACCATGCACTTTCAGTGTTCCATCACCACACACTGCTCTGAAATATCAGCTGCTGAAAATCTATTGGGAGAAATAAAACCAGGGGTCTTTTTTTAAAATTTTTATTCATTTATTTGACAGAGAGAGAGATCACAAGTAGGCAGAGAGGGAGGCAGAGAAGAGAGGAGGAAGCAGGCTCCCTGTTGAGCAGAGAGCCCGATGCAAACCTCGATCCCAGGACCCCGAGGATCATGACCTGAGCTGAAGGCAGAGGCATAACTCACTGAGCCACCCAGGTGCCCCAAACCAAGGGTCTTCTGCATACTTCCTTACCTAGTATTAAACTTGAACTTTAGATCTACTCGGAGATAAAAAGTCTGAGTCCATATGATGCCCTTAATATCTTCCTCCCAGTGTCTACATCTGCAACCCTAAAACAAAGGTTTCCAATCTTTCTGATTATCAAATACATCTGGGAAATTTGATAATATACAAGTTCTTGAGCCATAAACCCATTTGCACTGAATTAAAAGCTTTGTGGATATGGTCAAGAAACCCATATTTTTATCGCCACTGACAAACGAAGAAATGAGGCTGCAGACAGTTTAAGTTACATCTCAAAAAACAAAAACAAGACTGAACAATCATTAGAAGAGCTGGCAATAAAATCCAAAGATCTGGACTTGTTCAATGCCCATTTCTAATACACTCCATTCATTCAATATGCACAAGTAATCAAATTCATTTTATTCACATTAGGACCTTCTAATGCAATTTCAAATAATTCTGACACCCTATCTTTGATTATACATCATTAATTTGACATGCTCTGGGAGAATTCCAGAATAGGTAATCTAGAAGTAATCCGCTTTCCATGTACATTGATTTTGCAATTTTTAATCTTTAGTATGGTTCTATATCTAAACCTGTTTTCAAGAAATTTACCATCATCTGCAAAGTTTAATAGACCTACAACACTTACATATCATCTTTTACATAGAAAAGACAAAATATTATAATTTAAGTTACTTTGGCCTATTGTCAATATTGTCAGTGTCTGACAGAGCATTTCTCTCTTTTTTTACTCTTTTTCCCTGTCCTTCAAGTAAAATTGCCCTTTTATTCATTTTTGCTCTACTCAAGACTGACAGCTGATTTTGAAGTGTCAGACCATTATTTGTTTTTTAGGGTGTTACCATTTATTGCAAGGAGGATAAAATCAATGTGACATTTCCAGAACAATGATAGATGACAATTGTGAGTGGTCTTTAAATGCAGGAGACTAATTTTTAAAAATGTCACAAGAGTACTATTTCAGACTTTGTCAAATATAAAGCAGTAAAACTTATAGATACAAAAACTAATATTTCGCCATATTACTTGCAGATAAAAAGGCTATACTTATATTGTTACAGGCTTATCTAAATACTACCTTACTATTACCTAGAATAACTACAGTATAATATTATAGAAGTCCATTGAGTTGGGACCTTCAGAAACAAAATTAGAGGCTTTGAGTAAGGATATGTGTCTATGTATGTATATCTACATGTAGCTGCAGATTGTGGGTAGAATTTTAAACTTGTATGCTCTATATATCATATTTATCTATTCCTGTCTGTATGACCCTGAGAAAACTACATACCCTATGTTTCACTATCCCCATCTTTCAAATAAAGATATCACTGGATGTTAACCCAAAGCTTAAATGGAAAAAGATAGACAAAAGTCTTAAAACAGTGGCCTGACACAAGGGAAAGCTCTCAAATGTTAGAAATAGTACAATCGCTTTTGTTTTAAAATGATACAATGTCAGCACCCAATTGTTCATATGAAGCAGAAATTTTTACATTATCATTTTGTTACTGTTCATACTTTCTAATTGATCTTTAATTTCATTTTATGCAGGGCTTGGTTTGCATTTTACCTTGTCTCAGTGAATACAAAGTAAAATTGTGTGCATTTTTTAAAAGATTTATTTATTTTAAACACAGAGGGAGTGAGAGAGCATGAGTGGGCACAGGGGTTGGGGGTGCAGAAGGGAGGGAGAATCTCAAGCAAACTCCATGCTGAGTATGAGTCCAACACAGGGCTCAATCTCACAGCATTGAGATCATCACCTGAGCCGAAATCAAGACTCAGATGCTTAACTGACCGCACCACCGAGGAACCCCAAATTGTGTGCATTCTCTTAACTCTGGACTAATTGGTCAAGAAGCATCTGAGCAGGAAGCCACAAAGGAATGACACCCTTCCCATTGACGATCCTTTTTAGAAATGTGATTTATGGATTAGAGGAATTAAGTGTAAGTGACAATCTGGGATTTGCCCTCTGAAGATTCTCTGACTTTTGGAAGGGTCAAAGGATTCAGCAGGAATTTTGAACAAACTTACATCAGAGAGTCACTTTCTTGCTCTGCCCAACTGAATTCCAAGAAGGAAAAAACAGAAAAGCAGAAAAGCAAGGAGAGAAGGCCCTGTTGCTTTCCATATTGACAGTTACTGGATACTGTATTGATACCCAGTTACCCCTTCATCGAGATTATTCAGTCTGCACAAATCTTGGGGCTTCCCTGAAGATGAAGGCCTTCCCTTAATTATGTGTGTATAAAAGCCATCTTGTTTTCTAGAATATTACTTTGCATGAAGGAGTTCTTAAGTAGTAAACCATAAATTCTAAGTAACACTTGCTAACATTCATAAAGTGGTCGACTCATGAAATCTTATGTTTGTGAAAGGCCTGCATTCAAATTTCAACTCTAAAACTTATAATTTTATGATACTAAATGAATTATTTAATACATCTGCATGTCCATATTCTTCACCTAGTCAGGAGGGATAACAATGCTTAAAAGCGGTAGTGTCTTGAGGTACTTTGAGGATTATGTTGTTACACACACACACACACACACACAGATAACAATGCTAGCAAGGACTCCTAGAACCCAAAGATTCTCAAACTAGGTTTCTATTGCCCATTCTTTTACTGTCCTGCCCAACCCTTACTATGTTTTGCACAGTACTTTATACATAGTTACAGAGCCCTTAGTTTACAAATTGGCCTTAGGGGTCATCAATGTTAATGGCATTGAAGATAAAGAGATCATGAGTCAGCCGGAAAGTGGTATCCTAGATCCCAACAGCCTTTTTAGCCATAGCCGGCATTCCATACCCATTCTGACTCTGAGCCACCACAATTACGAAGCTTAAGAAAAAAGCACTTCAGAATAAGGCCAAGGGGGGAAGGGGAAATATATATATAATATTCCTAGCCAGTTTCAGCCTCAAATCCAGATGAAAGCTCCTCACCTGGACCTTACAAAGTAATCCTTTGGTCACAACAAACCACCACCACCAGGAACAAAAAGAACAGAAACACCAGTACAGACTTCTTTCCGTTTCCCTCTTGTTCTGTTTATGAATCTCTGCCCACTATTTCTTACTAGTCTAGTTACCAGACAAAACCTATCAGTCTAAAGAAAAGTGTGCTAAAGGTGTGCAAGACAAAACAGTTTGCTGGAATGCCTACAGCAACAACATGGACGCTTCCTGGTAGGAAAAGCCTTGGAGATTATTTTACTCAATTGAGTCCCATATAAAGAAAAGCCATATAACCCCTTGAGACCCCAGGCCTTTCATATTTTAATTCAACTTTCATCTCTAACATTATTATGAAATAAAACATGCAATCCTTAATCCAAGACTCAATGTGACTGGAGGAAAAATAAGCAGAGGATAGGGTTGGGTAGGTATAAATGCAGAAAGCAGAGAAGATCCTGGAACACCTACTGGAGACCAAAAAGTGTTTAAATCACGTTCCAGAAATGATACCTCCAAATCAGTGCTTACCATCGTGGGGTTAGATGTTCTCTGTTCCAGGTTGCAGTAAGAGTTGAGCACAAAGAACAAGGTCAGGCAGGGGCACCTGGGTGGCTCAGTTGGTTAAGGAACTGCCTTCGGCTCAGGTCATGATCCCAGAAACCCGGAATCAGAGTCCCACATCGGGCTCCCTGCTCTGTGGGAGGCCTGCTTTTCCCTCTTTCACTCCTCCTGCTTGTGTTCCCTCTCTCACTGTGTTTCTCTCTGTCAAATAAGTAAATAAAATCTTAAAAAAAAAAAAAAAAGAACAAGGTCAGGCAGATGAATGTCCCCTTTTTCCTTGCTAAAGTGTGGTCTTCAAACCAATAGCATTGGTATCATGTGGAAGTTTATTACAAAAGCAGAACCACAGGCTGTTGGTCACAACTTTCAGAATTCCTCAGATGAAATCTGCAACCAGGCTCCGTACACTGCGGGCAAGGGGGGTCAGAAGAAAGAGGCAGGACCCTCCCGGTTGGTAGCTGGCAGTTTTAATGAGCACAGGAATTTAACCAAGGAGGTGTGTTCCCAGCAGCCAGCCAGAGGCAAAGTGATCTCCAAACTGCCTGCCAGAATCTAGAGAATTTGTATAGAGGCCTTAATTGGGCTCAGTGACTTGTACCATCGAGATAATATCCATTAACACATTCCTCGCTCTAGGATGCATCTTAAAATTGCTTCAATTGTAGGAACAGTGGGTGGATAGTACATTCCAAGGACAAGGAAGGGGATGAGGTCCTTCTCATTACCTGGGCAGGCTCTCAGGTCAACCGAGGGTCAAGTCCTCTGATGACCTCGGCCAAAACAGGCCCTTCTCAGACTCAGGAAATCATGAACTCAGGGCAAACAAGGCAGGATTCTCGGTTGTAACAAGATTTTCAGGTAATTGATTTACTCATTAAGTTTTTAAAAGCACTGTTCTTGTCTTAGGAGATTTATACTGTAAAGTTTAAACCAGTTACCACTAAGGACAGCTGTATGGATACAACCAAGATTCCTTGCAGAAGGCAAAAATAGGCCTAAAACCCAGACCAGTGTTTCTCAAACTGTGGGTCCTGGACCAGCAGAAGCAGTATCACCTGGAAATTTGTTAAGGGAAGTGCTGAGTCAGAAACTGGGTTGGAGCCTAGTAATATGGGGTTTAACAAGCCCTGCAGGTGAATCTGATGAATGCTAAAGCCTGAGAATCACCTACCTCAAACTAAAATGCAATCACTAGACCAGCCCTCCGCCTATAAGAAAATATTTTCCTTTTGATTTGCCACATTAGTAGTAAAAACAAAAAAACAAAAACCAAACAGGTCATGAGGGTCATTAACAATACCACCCCGCAATGCCAATAGAAAAGCCAACCCAAACAGACCAGGTGAAGTTTGCTCGGGGTTCCCAAGCGGTGATGGTTTCTCTACTTCCTTATTTTTAGAAAAAAAAAAAAAAAAACCTATCCCCCAAAGGTCTATATCTAGCAGCATCCAAAGCTTACCTCATTTACTTCTCTTACCACTGCTTAAACTCTAGGCTTCTGTTACTGTTTTTGCCATTAAGCTACTTTCAGCTTTCAACAGTATTGCGGTGGAGTAAATGATGGGAAGGTGGGGACAAGAGAGTTTTTGAAAGGCCTTTCCTAAGCTACTTGTAGCTACCATTTTAAGATTTTATTTATTTTTATTTGACAGAGAGAGAGATCACAAGTAGGCAGGGAGGCAGGCAGAGAGAGAGGCGGAAGCAGGCTCCCTGCAGCCCCAATCCCAGGACCCTGAGACCATGACCTGAGCCGAAGGCAGAGGCTTTAACCCACTGAGCCACCCAGGTGCCTATAGCTATCATTTTAGAAGGTGCTCCACGCCACTTCTGTTATTCTGTTGCTCAACTTCACCTCTAGGTGTGGCCACCTATTCACAGGTACATAAAGCAGTTACCTACCTTTGTTGCCTTACAGTTGGTTTTATGGTGGCCTCCTCAAAAATATATCCATGTCCTAATTCCTGGAACCTGAGAATGCTTCCTTATTTGGGGGTAAGGGAAAAAAGGTTTTGCAAATGTAATTAAAGACGTTGAGATGAGGAAATCATCCTAGATTGGGTGGTTATGCCCTAAATCAGTGATAAGTATCCTTATAGGAGAAAGAAGGAAATTTGAGATGTAAGATGAGAAGACATGAGAAGAGATGGCAATGTGACCATGGACACAAAAATTGAACTGACATGGCCACAAGCAAGGGATATTTGGAATCACCAAAGGCTGAACGAGGTAAGGAACAGAATTTCCCCTAGAACATTAAGAAGAAAGGTAGCTCTGTGACATCTGTCTTGATTGTGGGCTTTTGGCCTCCAGAGATGTGAAAACATAAATTTCTACTGTCTTAAGTCATCCAATGTGTGGTAATTTGTTAAAGCAGCCATAGGAAACTAACACTGTCCTTCTCTTCTAATTGAGAAGATCAGTATGGCTACAGAAGGTCAAGTGGAAGGCTTTTAAGTATGAAAACATGCTACAGTTATTTTATTATAATACTATAAAGGCCAGATCAAAGAACAACTAATAAAGGGGGGCTCCTGATCATATTCTCCACCTTTGAATCAGAAAACCTCCTCAGTGTCAACTTTGTATTCACCATCTTCAACTCTGTGTGTGACTGGATCCCTGCTACATCCTCCCAAGCAGAGGTCTGTCCTCAACATCCAAATGTTGACCCAAAATAACTCATAATTTATCATCTCTTCTGTCAATTCTTAGTATATCATGAATAGCTATCCTTTTGTGGTATTTTGTTGTCTCCTTCCCTATATTTTATTATGACTTAAATGATAGAAACTTACAGAACTAGAATCACTAGTAGCTCGGCGATTGCTGAGTCTAAATGGTTCTGATTTTAAGTGCTTGGTTCAGAAGAACTGACTTTTGAATGTGTTAAGCCTCATGCCCCATATTTATAACCAACTGGTCTTTAAGTATTTGGCTTGCATACCCATTAAAATAATTTTGAATATAAGCATACATCCTCATACATTTTTGCACTAATATCTAAAATACTTTGTCATAAATTGGAGTGGATGTAGTTTTCAACTTGTTGTCAATTTTGACACTTTAAAATAACATATTTATCTTTGGCTGTCTGGGTGGCTCAGTGAGTTAAAGCTTCTGTCTTCAGCTCAGGTCATGATCTCAGGGTCATGGGATCAAGGCCCGCATCATGTTCTCTGCTCAGCAGGGAGTCGGCTTCCTCCTCTCTCTCTGCCTGCCTTTCTGCCTACTTGTGATCTCTCTCTCTCTCTGTCAAATAAATAAATAAAATACTTAAAAAATTATATTTATTTTCTAAATGTGTCCAGTAGAACCTAAATATCATTACTATACCCATTTTCATCTATTTAAAAATACATTTTTGGGGGAGCCTGGGTGGCTCAGTTGGTTAAGCGACTGCCTTTGGCTCAGGTCATGATCCCGGAGACCCGGGATCAAGCCCCACATCGGGCTCCCTGCTCCACGGGAAGCCTACTTCTCCCTCTCTCACTCCCCCTGATTGTGTTCCCTCTCTAGCTGTGTTTCTCACTGCCAAATAAATAAAATCTTAAAAAAAATAAAAATAAAAATAAAAATACATTTTTCATAATGAAAGAAACTATCAACAAAATGACAAGGCAACCTATTGAGTGAGAGAGATATTTACAAATGACATGCCTGTTTAGGGGTTAATATCCAAAATACATAAAGAGCTTACACAAGTCAATACCCCAAAGCAAACAATCCAATTAAAAATGGACAGAGGACTTGAATAGACAGTCTTCCGAAAAAGACATAGAAATGGCCAACTGACACATTAAAGATGTTCAACATCACTAATTATCAGGGAAATGTAAATCAAAACCACAGTAAGATATCACCTTATACCAAACAGAATGGATAGAATCAAAAAGACAAGATATAACAAGTGTTGGTGAGGGTGTGGGAAAAAAACTAACTTGCTTGCACTGTTGGTGGGAATGCAAATTGGTGCCGCCACTGTTGGAAACAGCCTGGAGGTTCTTCAAAGAAATAAAAATGGCACTACCATAAAATCCAGTAATTCCACTACTGGGTATTTACTAGGTATATAAACAATAATTTGAAAAGAAAACTTAATCCCTATTCATTGTAGTATTATTTATAATAGCCAAGATATAAAAACAACCCAAGTGACCATCAATAGATTGGTATACATGTGCATACACACACACACACACACACACACACACACACACACACACACTACTCAGCCATAAAAAAACAATGATATCTTGCCATTTACAACAACATGGATGGACCTAAAGGGTATAATACTAAGTGAAATAAGTCAGAGAAAGACAAATCCAATATGACTTTACTCATGTGGAATTTAATAAACAAAACAAAAGGAAAACAAACAAACAAATAAACAAAACCTCAGACTTAAATATAGAGAACAAAATGCTGGTTGCCAGAGGGGAGGTGGGTGGAGGAAGGCTGAAATAGAGATTAAGAATATACTTATTATGGTTAATACTGGGTAATGTATAGAACTGTTGAATCATTATATTGTACACCTGAAACTAACATATTAATACTATGTTAATGATTTCCATAAAAAAATTAAACATATATATATATATCAAAAACCTTAAGGGGCGCCTAGGTGTCTCAGTAGGTTAAGTGTCTGACTTTTGGTTTCAGCTCAGATCATGATCTCAGGATCCTGCGACTGAGCCCCACATAGGGCTCACCACTTAGCAGGGAGTCTGCTTGAGATTCTCTCTCACTCCCCTCCTGTCCCTCTCCCATCCCACTCATGCAGTCTCTCTGACTAGAATAAAAAATAAATAAATAAATAAATAAATAAATATTAAAAAAAAACTTCAAGAGTTAGAAATTTTACATTTTCTCTTTTCTATTTCCATGTTACATTCACCATCTATTTATATGTATATATAAATATATTTTTTATTTTGTGTCAATCATATGTAACTTATGTTGAAAGCCTATTATTGATCACCTTGTCATATTATCAGATTCCTGTACAAAGTATAAACAATACATAAGTTGAAATGTAATTTTAAACTTTCTGTGATTAGGTTTCTAAATACTGTAAAATTTATTTTAAATGAGTCATCACAATTATTAAAATAAATTTTTTCATACAAAAAAATTCAATAAATTATTATACTTCAAAAGGTTCTTTAAACATCCTGATGAAATGGATGAAGCTGCTTCCTATGAAAATTAACTTATTCATTCTCAATTCTATTCTTTTTTTTTTAAAGATTTTATTTATTTATTTGACACTCAGAGAGAGAACACAAGTAGGCAGAAAGGCAGGCAGAGAGAGAGGAGGAAGCAGGGTCCCTGCTGAGCAGAGAGCTTGATGTGGGCCTCGATACCAAGACCCTGAGATCATGACCTGAGCCGAAGGCAGAGGCTTTAAGCCACTGAGCCACCCAGGCACCCCTCAATTCTATTCTTTCATGTCTGTTGGGTTTTATACATGTAACATGCAGAAACATGTTATCAGTCAGAAAGGAACAGGCTATGAAAAAGTAATTAACAGACTCAAAATTTCAATGGCTAATGCAAGCAAGTGACCAAAGAAACAAAAGTGTCTATATTTCTCAGCCTCTAAGCATTTAATGCAACCCAGTTGTGGGCTTGGGTGCCTGTCTGCTGACTCCAATATTCAGGCTGCCAGAGCAGCTGCCATCTTCAAAGTTGCTAATAGCAATGGCAGAGAAAAAGATACTACCACAAATTAAATCTTTTAGCCCAGAAATAACATATGCCACTTTGACTATGTACTAGAAGGGTGGGACTCCAACAATTCTAGGTGATTTGCTGTACTGATTACCACAGTTCATTCTTTTGGCCACTAAATATTTGGCTTACCATTCCCCTACTTTCATAAGTAAAATATTCTCATATTCTTCTAAACCAGACAACCCAGAATTTCAATTATTAAGTGTGTGATGGATAAGAGCTATTCCCCTTTTACATATAAATTGGAAAAGATGGGATTATGAAAGACTGAGTAGAAAAGGCAAAATGGAATGAGTCTTCAATTTTAACAGCTCAGTTGTAAAAAAGGAGAAGTTTGAAATTCGAGAATCAGGCAATTGATTCCCTTAAAATTCTCCATGTGCAGACACCCTTCAGATGGTTTTCATTGAGCCCTGGGGTAGATATAACAAGTTTGATGACCACTAATGCTAGCCCAAGAGGAGGAAACAATGGTATGCAGTTTAGGCAGAACAGGCAATATCATTTACTATGAACATCGAAGAAACAAAATTTTAGAAGAATTAAGTATTTCTCAAAGAGTCACAATTAGTGACCTACGAAACTGGTGTAACAGAAAAAATCTAACATAATTTTTATTGTGTATGTCTGAGAGAGACAAAGAAACAAAAAGAACAGCAGAGACTGAGGGGGAAAAAATGTATAATTTTGGTTGTTCAGCCTATAATTCCAGAACCTTACCTGGATGCAGGAAACAACTGCAGCATACAAAGCTGGACATTGAAAAAAATAAAAACAAAACATTAGCAATCATAAGTTGAATAATTTTATGATAAGATGCTACAACTATATTCTCATGATACAAGCCAAACTTCCTCCTATATTGGTATAGTTAGGAGAGTGAAGAAAAGTGGCAAACTTCTCTTGAATTATTTGTGTTCTTATTAGTATGGATTATGGGTAAGCATGTACAAAGCTTGTCAGTTCCTCCATTTTCTCCTTGCATTATCGGGAAAACAACACGTGCTTTAGGGCAATGACTTACTGCCATGATATAAAGCATTCATAATTGTTTCCTTGAAAGTTTCAAGACCCTAGTTCCCAAGGTCATCTATTATCTGCACTTTGCCATCTGACCATTTATCTAGTGCATTGGGATTGTCACTTCAAAGAACTGACCTTGCATTTTGATGGTATAACTGCATATGAAGAAGTGGAGTAATTTTTTTGAGGATTACTAAGAAACCTCAGTAGGAATGTATAAAAACCGTACCAATTATTTCTAAAAAAACACCACTGTTTATCTGTAAATTTCTATGGTTCAAGTTTAGAATAAACTGAAAAATCACTGGAAATTTTTATTACTAGGTAAAAAGAGTCATTTTTCTTTTTGTTCCAGGAAAATACTCTCTTTCTAGAGGAAAAAATGAGCTCATTTCAACCTAAAAAAAAAAAAAAAAAAAAAAAAAAAAAAAAATCAATGGGCGGAAAAAAAAAAAGAAGTAAGAAAAATCCTAAATTAAAGGGGCCATATTTCATATAGGAAGATGATACCACTGATATATTGTCAATAAGACACACTCTTTGAACTTCCTTCTATGGGAGAGAAAGTTTTCACTAAATTACCCAGTTACCCATTTGGTTTTTTTTCTTCCTTTTTTCTTTCTTTCTTTCTTCCTTCCTTCCTCCTTTTTTCTTTCTCTTTCTTTCTCTCTTTCTCTTTCTTTCTTTCTTTCTTTCTTTCTTTCTTTCTTTCTTTCTTTCTTTCTTTCTTTCTTTCTTCTTTCTTCTCTTCCTCTTTTTTCTTTCTTTCTGAATAGACAGTTTTGAGCTGACAACTGTCTTTTCTCTATGCAAACTAATTTATTTAAGCTTCATTAACTCTACTTCCTAACCCACTTATCTTCTAAGACTCGTTAAATGCCCCACCTTCTTTACATTACCTTGCATGTATATAAAGTTCATTAAATTTCTATAAATTATACTGTCATCTAATATACTGCTTGCTCTTAATTATCTTTTGTTTACTAAATGAAAGTAAGTTATTTGAAAAGGTTTTTTTTTTAATTTTCTATGAATACTCAAAGGAACTCAAGATGAACTGAGCCCAAATACATGAAAGAAAGCATGGGGACACCTGGATGGCTCAGTTGTTGAGCTTCTGCCTTCAGCTCAGGTCATGATCCCGGAGTCCCTGCCTGGATCAAGTCCCACATCGGGCTCCCTGCTCTGCTGAAAGCCTGCTTCTCTCTCTCTTACTCCCCTTGCTTGTGTTCCCTCACTAGCTGTGTTTCTCTCTGTCAAATAAATAAAATCTTAAGGAGAAGAAGAAGAAGAAGAAGAAGAAGAAGAAGAAGAAGAAGAAGAAGAAGAAGAAGAAGAAGAAAGCAAGCATCATGCTTTAATTTCTAGCTGGTGTCCCAAACCCTTAAAGAGTTTCCCACAAAGTTAGTTTGGAGTGGTGTGGGCAGGAATGGCTCTTTTCTCCTTGGGGACTAATGGCTTTGGAGGGAGCAAGCTGAATGATTGACTGTTTTATTTCCCCTGAGCCAGACCCTGAGCTCTACTTGGCCTAATTAGGATGTATAATCAAAGTAGGTAGAGTCAGAACTTTGTTGCCATATTGGTTTCAAGGGAGCCGGGAAACTTCACAAAGAAAACCTTCATCATGAAGAAGTATTTCAGTGTCTGACTCCTTCCATCTGCACCCCTTGTATCATTCTGAAATCAGGAACACACTGCCTGTGCTTTTTAATCATCTTTTCCTATAGCCTATTTACCTCACCTCAAAGCATTCATCAAAACTTGAAATAATACATTATTTGCTTACACTTTCATTGACTAAGATCCTTAGGCGTGAGGAACAGTATTGCTTTATTTGCAATTATATATCCACATCTCATTTAACATTTTTTGCATCATAGGATTGCAGTGAAAATGTGGTGAAAAAAATGAATGTCATAACAGAATTCTCATCAGCTATATTGGAGCTGTTCTGTCTTAGTGAGGGCTTTCTAGAATTTTTGGTGACCCTGTAATAGGCTACCATAATATATCCTTTCTCTTACCTCCAGTGAACTGACTAGTTAAGGCTGTGGTTTATTAGGATTCTTTTTGTTCCTCTCAAAGCAAGAGATCAAAACAGGTATCGGATAAAGTCTCATGAAGATCTAAGCAAGGCTTGACTATATTATTACTTTTATTTGCCCAACTGGAAGAGGTGAGAATAACAACTCAGATTTATAGCTCAATGTTGTTTTGTTTTCATTGTTGTTCACAAGAACCCCTGAAATGTTTCAGGATTTTTGTATCATTTCTGGGCTTTAGGATTTTTTTTATCATCACTGGCATTCCTGGTCCTTATGATAGAGGGTGGTGTGCACCCCAATATCTTGGTAAGATATTCATTACCTACACATCTGCCTCCAAACCCTGCTCCAAGATTCAGTTTTCCAAGAAAGGAATTTGATCCTGTGTGTTTTGAAAAAGCATTCAAAGTGATTCTGATAAGCACTACCAAACAGGCAACACTACAATGAAATGATGAACTTCCATAGATTTCACTTTCATTTCAATTAGCACCCAGCTATGCTATTCAATGTAGTCTTTTATTAATCTTTAAAAATAGCCAAGGCCTTTTTAATTTTAATTGGGTGTTTCTTGTTGAAGGGGAAGCTTTGTTTTTACTTATCAGCCACTATTTCGGTATTTGTTCCTTTTATTTTTACCATTTATGCTTTAACTTCGTGATTTTCCCTTTTCCATTCTTTAGGTTTATTTTGTTCTTTCTTGAATTGATTTAATAAGTGCATATATTTTCAATTTTTCTTCTCTATTGCACATGTATTTTTTTTTTTTAGTAAATGCCCTTAAAACTTTGTCTTTTTAAATCACTTTTTTTTAAAAAAGATTTTTATTTATTTATTTATTTATTTGACAGAGAGAAACACAGCTAGAGAGGGAACACAAGCAGGGGGCAGTGAGAGAGGGAGAAGCAGGCTTCCCACTGAGCAGGAAGCCCGATGTGGGGCTCGATTCCAGGTCTCCAGGATCATGACCTAAGTTGAAGGCAGTTGCTTGACCAACTGAACCACCCAGGCACCTCTCAAATCACTTCTTGAATAAAACAGGTATTTATGTTTATTTTGATTATGTTCCAAATAATGGTATTTTCATTTTTTAATTTTATTTCCAGATACTTGATTTTTTTCTTAATTTTTAACTATTGTGCTGAATAAAACACTCTGATATCAAATCTTTGATATTTGTTGATATTCCTCTTATGGCCTTGAACTCAGTCCATATTTATGTAAGTTCTATGTTTTATTTGTTTGTTTAAAGTTCTACAATATCTTTACTTATTTCAGATCACTTTACCTGTAAATTTCTTATTTTCTATTTTAGCTTTTTAAAAAATATTTATTTACTTATTTGAGAAAAAGAGCAAGTGTACATGTGCAGTGGAGAGGAGGGGCAAAGGGAGACAGAGAGAGAATCTCCAGCAAGCCGATTTCCTGTGGAGCACACAGCCTGTTCTGGAGTTTAATCTCACAACTCTGAGATCATGACCTGAGCCGAATCAAGAATGAGCCACTCAACTGACTGAGCCACGTAGGTACCCCATTTTTTATTATAGATTTTTCCCATTTCTTTTAGAAGTTCAAGTTTTTGCTTTTT
>PITA01020585.1:0-34452 GCA_004023965.1 Spilogale gracilis | reverse complement strand
TTTACCTTGCAAACTTCAGCTTTTTTTTAAAGATATATTTATTTGTCAAAGAGAGAGAGAGAGAGAGATAGATCACAAGTAGGCAAAGAGGCAGGCAGAGAGAGAGGAGGAAGCAGGTTCCCTGCTGAGCAGAGAGCGCGACGCGGGCCTCGATCCCAGGACCCTGAGATCATGACCTGAGCCACAGGCAGAGGCTTTAATCCACTGAGCCACCCAGGCGCCCGGAACTTCAGCCTTCAGCCTTTTTTTTTTTTTTTTTTTTTTGGAACTTCAGCTTTTTAAGAGTTTTCATTAGTTGGTCTTTTTTTCCTGCTGATAAGTGGTAATTCTTTGGTCATAGGATACTCTCAGAGTGTGCAAAGCGCTCTCCTGTTTGTACCATAATCACGAAAAGCGGTGGGAGGGAACAGGAGTGATCGCCGCCTTCACTTGCTAGCAAAGGAACCTGAACACAGAACCAGTGACATATTTGGGGCTCATGTAGCAACCTAGAGTCCCTTTGCCCATTTGCCCTGCAGGTTTGACCATCATTTCTATGTAGTAATTTGCAGTTTGAAAATGATCCTCACTACCTCGCTGTCCTTCAGTTTATGCTTGATGAGGCATCACAAGTGAAAGACATAGACTTCTTTGAGATTTTCTGTCAGGACTTGGAAGAGTTCCTATTTGTGCCCTCTCTGCACATGTTTTTGCATCACTACCGTAAGTAAGGGAAGTGCGGCCATGGGAGGAACAGCTGTAGGTGTGTGGCAGCTGTGGTCTTCTTGGCTCATCATGAACATCTCAATGAGTCTGGAACCATAAAAGAAAAAAGAGAAAGGAGAATGTCTTCAAGATCAGTTGTTGTGCTTTTTAAATGGTTGTGAGGCAACACACACAGCAAACAGTCATTTAATAATGCAGGCTCTTTTCCTCAGACTCATTTCCTGAGGAGCCGCCTGGGCTGTTTTTGCTAGACCTTGCCTCCGATTTCACCTCTGCCCCGCCAACGTGACTTTGATAGCGTCAGGATCAGTTTATCTCAGCTTTCTGTCTGTGGGGAGGTGGCCTTGGGTAAAGTGTGTGTCCGAAGGGGGAAGGTTCAGGCACAGATAAAGGCCTGTTCTATGTCAGCATATGTTTCCTAAGGACCATGTCCTGAATCCTCAGTCACAAATTTTGCCGTGGTTTTTGCTTATCTTAAATGATCTTTTTCCCAAAGGCACAGGTATAAATACCTGCATCTTTTTTTTTTAAAGATTTATTTATTTATTTATTTGACTGAGAGAAACACGAGGGAACACAAGCAGAGGGACTTGAGAGAGGGGGAAGCAGGCTTCCAGCTGAGCAGAAAGCCTGATGTGGGGCTCGATCCTGGGTCTCCAGAATCATGACCTGAGCCGAAAGCAGTTGCTTAACCAACTGAGCCACCCAAGCGCCCCTAAATACCTGCATCTTGAAATTAATGGGTTACAAGTGTCATTTTGTGTACTTCAGTGATTCCAGTAGATCCACTTAAGTTTTTTTCTTAGACGTAGTTTTTTTTTTTAAACCTGTACTACAATTCATATACCGTACAGTTCACGCATTGAAGTTTCACAGTTGGGTGTTGCCCAGTATACTGGAAGGTTGTACAGCCATCAGCGTGATGTAGTTGTAGAGCACCTTCATCCCCCTCTAAAAAAGACCCACACCCATTAACAGACAGGTGTCCTCTCTGCCCCCGCCCCCATGCAGCCCCCAACAGGCTCTCTGCCTGTTGAGAGTTGCCTGTACTGAATGTTGTACGTGAGTGAAATCATATGACCTGTTGTTTTTTGTGGCTGACTTTCCTCACATAAGGCTCTCGAGGTTCCTCTGTGTCTCAGCACGTGTCAGTATTTCATCCCTTCTTACTGCCAGCGACTTTACGTTGTCTGGCTGTAGCATGTCCCTTATGCCTTTCCATCCATTGACGGACATTTGGGCTGTTACAGTGTTTGGGCAACTATGAATAATGCCACTGTGAACATTCATGTACAGAGGTTTGTATAGATGATTATGTACATAGGAATGGAAGTGCTGAGTCACGCGGTAGCCCTGTGTTTAACTTTCTGGGGACCCGCCATATCACATTCCCCGGCTGCACCTGCTGTGTCCCACCAGCGGCGTGCAGGGTCTCCCATTTCTCCACGTCCTCCACCACACCAGTTTTCTCTTTATCGTGTCTTGTCTAGTGCGCATCAGGTATCTTACAGTTTTTGATTTGAAGTTCCTGAATGAATAATTTTGAACATCTTTCGATGTGTTTACTTGCCCTTTGTGTATCTTCTCTGGAGAAATGTCTACTCCTGTCCTGTGGTCGTTGTTTGGCTTGGTTATTTTTCTCTTTACTATTGAATTGTAGGAGGGTTTATTTTTAATGTATTCTCTGCATAATTGTGTAAATTTTTGTTTCTGTTTTGCGTTTGTGTTTTCTGTTTCTTGATGGTGTCTATGATGATGCACAAAGGTTTTTATATTGATGGGGTCCGATTTATCTGTTCAGTTGTTCATTTATATTTTTGGTATCCTAACTAAGAATCTGTTACCTAACTTAGGGCCACAAAGACTTACTACATTGTAACTTGGAAGTTATAAAATTTTAAGAGTATTACACGTTTTTTTTAGCCCCTGCATTTAGGTCTTTGATCCATTTTGAGTCAATTTTCTATATGGTGTGGGTCTAATTTTATGCTCTTTTTTGTGGAACTGCAGTTGTCCCCTCACCATCTGTTGAAAGGACTACTTTTTGGCATCTTTGTCAAGTAAAAATCTTCCTTACAAACTAAAGTCAGAACACTTGGACCTCGGATACCCAAGGTTTTCATGAAAGTAAACAGAGGTGCCTAGGTGGCTCAGTTTCTAAGCGTCTGCCTTTGGCTCAGGTCATGATCCCAGAGTCCTGACATCAAGCCGTGCATCGGGCTTCCTGCTCAGCAGGAAGCCTGCTTCTCCCTCTCTCACTCCCCCTGCTTGTGTTCCCTCTCTAGCTGTGTTTCTCTCTGTCAAATAAATAAATAAAATCTTTAAGAAAAAAAGAAAAAGAAAGTGTTTGAATGATTGAACATCTCTACCAAATGATGCACTGTTCTTACAGCGATTCTGCCCTTGGAAAGACAGAATCTGGTTTTTCCAAAATCTGGAATGTAAACCCAGTGTCTGCTCAGGTCCATCAGATCGCAGGCATCCTTGGGTGGAACCATCCACGGATGAGCGGTCCTTCTGATGAATTGTGTTAATGGGGTTTGACAGTTACGTGTATCCCGGTGGCTGTCTGGGCAACCTGAAGCTGTGTATCAGATTCAGTGACTGCAGGCAGTAACAAGATAGCATGGGCTAAGGACCATTTTTGGCAGAACCGAAGGAATGAGTGGTTTTGTGGTTGTCAGTGCAGTACCTGTGTCCTGGGAGGGGAGCCCAACACAGACCATGGTGTGGCTCAGGAGGCCCGGATGGCAGTGACTCTGGCGGGGAGACATGAGTGTCTCCCTTGGGATGTGCATCCTGAAGAGCAGTGGTGGTGGTTTCTGCCATCCCTGTGTTGACAGCCGTTTGGTGGACAGCTGCACGCTGAAAGGCAGGGAGAGTGGCCAGGACGGAGAACCTGTGACTCCCTGGGGGGAGAGTACAGGCTGCATTTGCATTCTGTGGCCGCATTCGAGGACCCGCGGCCTCCCATCTTCACCCTGCAACAGGCAGGTTCTCGTTGGTGGCTTAGTTGGCTCCAGAGCACCTGCTCTGCTGTTCCTTCTGTGGGCTGGTCTTTTCCAGGCAGCAGCACAGGCTGGCGCCCTCCTCGTCTGAGGCCTTGTGTGGGTTCTGAGCATGTTTGGGCCAAGAGAGAGAGTCCCTGTAAACAGTACCCAGGGTAGTTTGCACAGCAGTTATTTCTGGGGAATTCTCAGCACAATTCAGGGCTTGGATCTCCTTCAGGTATGTGTGGAGGTGGGTGTGATTCCAGCCAGAGCACCTGCTTCAAGCACAGGCGTGATCAAGGCATTAGGCCAGCACTCATGGCCACCTGGGGCAGAGGGCTGTGGTGTGAGCCTTGCTTCCCTTTCCACCGCTCCCCTCCCCGGGCCCTTGGGCAGCCCTGAGTAATAGTACTGTGTCCTTGTTGCTGCCGACAGGGGCCCTGCCCGCAGGTGTGTCGGGTTCTCAGGCATGGTTGGAATTGGTTCAAGATACTCTGGACCAGTTCTGAACTCTTGCACGGTCTGGCGACTATAGCTGCTTGTTTTATAACACAGTTGTGTTTGATAGAAGTACATGTAAAATTTAGTAAAATCATGATCATCAAGCACAAGGTCCACTCAGAAGCAAATAAGTACCCGCCTGCCCCCACCCCTACAGTCCTTTCCTTCTCGCCCTGGCCTCTCCCTTCTTCTCCAGCCGCTAAAGGGCCAGGCAGAACAGGAAGATGGGCGTTGCATCCTGGCCCTGCTGTTAATGACCCTCTGACCTTACAGACTTCCTTTCAAGAAAGAAACTAAAACTCAGAAAGGTAGTCTGTAAACAGAAGAGCTGGTGCCTGCCTTCTGGGGGTTTGCAGAGCTTGTGTGGAGTCCTAACGTGTCACAGGGCAGGTAAACATTTCTGTGACGATCGCTGTGTGAACTTCCTTTGGAACCTGTTTAGAGCGCAGCCCCTGGCCTGTCAGGCCTCCCCGAGCTCCCCAGTGCTTATGAAGTGTGGCCGCGTTTAGCATCAGGACCCTCCATGTGGTCCTGTCCAGCTCACCCCCTTCTCCCTGTCTCGTGTCCGACAATTCTTGCTCTTCCTCTGTTCCTTCACACTTTTCTACTTCTCTGTCTTTCCCCCTCCTGATTCTTTGGCTGAGAATGCCTCCTCCCCTTCACAAATGCTCCCTCAAGGCCTGGAAACCGCAGCTTTCCCAAAGCTTCCCTTGGCTGCTCTTTCCTCCTACCTGGAAGGGACAGGTCTTTCCAGGAGTTTTGTTGACATTTCTGGTGTGTCTCAAGTACTACATGTTTTCTCTGCAGTGTTTATTTGCTTTTTATTCATTCTTTCTTCTGCCTGATGATAAATTTGAGGGTGACGAAAATATTTTTCCAGTTTCCCTATGTGTTCCAGAACACCACGAGTCTAGTAGGTGCTCAATAGTTGCAGAATAAATTAGAAATATCTTTCTTGGGCACTTGGGTGGCTCAGTGGCTTAGGGCCTCTGCCTTCAGCTCAGGTTAGCCTGCTTCCTCCTGTCTCTCTGCCTGCCTCTCTACTTGTGATCTCTGTCTCTCTCTGTCAAATAAATAAGTAAAATCTTTAAAAATGTATATATATCTTTCTTATCTTATGGTTAAACCTAATCTAATCCTCATGAAGTGATCATTGCTGCATTTTCTGTGATTGTCTTAACACACACTTAAAGAGTATCCCATGTGTATCACTGGCCTCACATCCCTCCAGTGAGTCTGCAGCTGCGTCCTCGCCTCTGTGTCGTGTGGAGCACGGGCCCCGTACATAGAAGGTGGGTTTGGGTAGGTGCATGCTCTGTCATGTCCTCGTGTCCTCTGCACACAGACCAGGCCCTGATGCGGAGCTCACGACCACAAGGGTCTCCACCAGCCACAGTCTGCACGGGTTTTCCCTGTCTGATAAACTGCCCTTTCCAACTTTTCTTCTTTTTTTTTGTGTGCAGACAGTCGTGAGAGACCTCGGGACGAGAATGTTTCACTTAAGGACTTGTGCTGCTAAATTGAGGCCGTTGACGGCCTCCCAGACTGTGAAGACATTTTCACAAAACAGACCAGCAGCAGCTAGGACGTTGGGGCAGATTCGGTGCTTTACCGCCCCCGTTGCTGCTGAGCCCTTCCTCAGCGGGACTAGTTCCAACTATGTGGAAGAAATGTACTATGCTTGGTTGGAAAACCCCAAAAGTGTACACAAGGTAAGGCTTCCAGGAGCGGATATCTTCGTGTGTTTGGAGTCTTGGCCTGATGTTGGCCGGCTGTCCAGGTAAGTGCCTGTGTCCTGAGGAGTGTTCTAGAAGGCAGGCAGGCCGGCCAGCAGGCAACAGAAAACCACCAAGCAGAGCCCTCTGCATTGACAGCTTGGCCATCAGCCTAGGCCCCCCCAGCGACCGCCTCTCTGGAGGAGAGCTCCCCTTGTACTTGGTGCACTGCACTCTTGAGACCTGCTCCGTGGAACAGAAGACCTGTTTGACCTGCAGAGTTCTAAAGAGGCTCATGACCATTTCTGGGGCCTCCCCAAGGATGCTGTGGAATACAGACACCGAAGGCAGGAGACAAACAGAAGCAACTCCGCAGGATACTCCTCCATCCCATCTTCTCGAGAAACCTTAAAGTCATTGCGTGTGAATGCCGTGGAAAAGGCATTTTCCAGCAGTATGCTCCTATATTTGAAAGTAAACGCCTTGCGAAGCGCTTTCTCATTGCGCTCTGTCACCTGTAAAGCACATCCTCGAGAGCTGCCGTGTGCACACATTTGCTTGATACGGGGCGTGCCTGGTGGCCGAGTTTCTTCCTAGCATTCTGGCTGGTGATGCTTATGGGTTTTCAGGCTGGGCAGCTGGCCCAGTTGCAGGACCTGGAGGGTGGGTCCTCTAGTTGTCGTCTGTGCTCCGTTTGCAGGCTATGGGAGGTTTAGAGGAGACGGTACGCGTGAGGTCCTCAGGGTCTGCACAGAGAAGTGCCCGACGAAGGTGGCCCGCGTTTACTGTTGTCTTGGCCCCTTCCTTACCCATGAATCATGGGGTCTTGTCATCAGAACTGTTTCCACTGGGCCCGAGAATAACCGTACCCTGAAATGTTCATGTCCTTGAAGGGTAGATACGTTTGTGTGGCTGCCGGAGCCGCTGGCCCTTTTTTGTCCTGGTCTGAGCCTTATTGCTTGGCAAAGGAGGGCATCCAGCCAGGTCCTTCCCTATTCCCTTGGCAGCCTGGAGGCCACGTGGCTCTCTGAGCAAGGTGAGACCTGGTTTCCTGTGAGTGTAGCTGTTTCCCTGGCCTGTAAACAAAGGGAGCCCCCCCCCAGAGGTATCCCGTGAAAGCGGCCCCGCCTGTGGTCCTAGCTGTCAGCCTTCCTCTCCCCAAACATAACCTCTTTGTGGAACCAACCACAGCTTCTGCCCTCTGGGCTGTAGCGGTACATGAACTCCGGGTACAGTGACGTGTACCTTTGCAGTGTCCTGACTTCGTTCCCACTCCTGGGGAGCACAGCACAGGGCCAGCTCTACTGATGGGCCAGGTGCAGCGGGCACAACGGGCTGGGGAGGAGTCCAGGCTGGGGACTGGGTCTTGGGCTCTGCCAGTCAGAGCGGACCCTCACAGACACTGCAGAGCAAGTTGCATGACCTCAGGAAGGGACTTGCCAGTTGAATACGAGAACCCATGTGGCTCAGCAACCTGGGGCCGCATTTTACATGCTGGTGTCTCTTGTAGGGATTCTCCAGGCGACACCACGTCTTCTAGAAAGAGAAGGGGGCAAGGCAGCCCAAATAAGGGGGCATGCCCCTCGTCCATAGTCCCAGCCATGGGGAGTCGATTTCCTCTCCATGCTGGGATAAGCCTCCTACCTGATGGGTCCATGTATTTTCAGAGATAGAATCCTGAGCTTGCGCCGGATTCCAGAGGCCTCTGTGACTCAGGGAGGTCCTTAGAAGTACTGGCTTTACTAAGAATTCTTCATTTGTATTCGTGTTGTAGAACATAGAGTTCAACCAGAAATGATAAATTAGATTTGAAGATTGAGGTTGACTGGCTTTCAGATCCCCAGGGTGTGCGTTGTTGGGCAATGTGGTCCTGTCCTCTCTCTCCTCTGTTGGCATAGAAATCATTCATATCCAGCAGAAACAGAAGTTTTAGCATCTCCCCTCCCTGCCCTGCTACATTCAGCTTTCCAGTTATTTTTTTAACTTTGTATGATATTTCCAAACAATAGAGCGAAGAGGATAAAATGAGCCTCTGCTGGGAGACCCGTGTCCAGCCTCAGCAGCAGTCCACACATTGCCAGTGCCAAAACCTCTTCCTGCCCCACTCTTTTTTGCTTGTTGGTTTCACTTGGGTGGGTGCCCAGGGGAGTCTCTGAAGCAAATCCAGACCTGTGTCATTTCTGCACGGCTCTCACCAATGGGAATGTTGTCTTTACCACACCTAACAGTTCATGAGATAACTATCCAGCGTCTACTTCTCAGCTTCAGACAGCTGTGCCTCTCTTAAAGCGTATATGCCTGTTTTTTGTTGTTTTTTTTTTTTTAAGATATTTATTTATATATTTATTTGAGAGAGAGCACACAAGCAGTAGGAGGGAGCGGGAGAAGCAGATTTCTTGATGAGCAGGGAGCCTAATGCAGGGCTCCATCCCAGGACCCTGGGATCATGACCTAAGCCAAAGGCAGACACTTAACCAGCTGAGCCATCCAGGGCCACTACAAGCATAGTGACAGGTCTGGCCTCACGTGGTCACTGCACCCGAGGCAGAGTCTCCAGACTCAGTCCCACCTCCTAGGGCCTGGGTCATTCTGCCATTTCCTTCCGTGCTCATGAGACATGATCCCATCATCTCTTATAAGGGAACCAGACAGGCAGAGAACAGGCGCATCATCCCCAGTTCACGGTGACATGTGCCAAAATCACCGTCACTGTCTTTTTGAAAGTACCCTGGCTGTGCCCGGAGAACTCTGTGCTGGCCTTGGAAACACACACGCACATAGTGCAGGTCCATGGATACTTTGTGAGTTTTCGGTGACATTGTTCTTCCATGGTGCTTTCCATGTCAGAGGTACCTCAGCTGTGGTGATTGGTGTGTGTGGAGGCACCCAGTAGGCGGAGTGCTTTCCCGAACAGCCACAAGGTGCTGGTGGGGAGCTGGAGTTCACACGGCCGAAGGGTGCGGGGAACAGGAGGCAGTTTGCAGCCTGTGACTGTCTGGTTTGAGCGCAGGGCGAGGGGCTGCAGGGAGACATGCTGGGGCAGGCACCTTGCACACTCTGAGCCCTGGGCCACGGGTCTGCCTCTCCTGGAGGGGGCTGCAATGAGCCAAGCCCCGAGCCATCTGAAGGTCTTCGGGATCTTGGCCCTGCCACCAGCTGGGGTTGGGAAGGAGGCCTCTCCGCTATGTGGTCATAACTCCTAGACTCAGATTCTCTGGGAACCTGCTGGGGGTGTGCTGCAGGTGTGGGAGGACCCATGGCCACCAGACAGCGCCCCAAGGCCCTCTGTGCCACAATCTAAAGGGTGCCCCAGCCTTCATATCCAGCAGGGGCCTGGGAGCGGCAGTCATGATCAGCATATTGCACAGGGCAGAGCTGAGGCAGCATTCCTTTGCTCATGTTGGGGGGTTGTGGTCCTGCTCGAGCGCCCTCAGAGGTCATCTGCAGACGTTCCCTCACCTATGCTGTGCTGGGCTTTCAACATGAGAGTGTGACTGTGACCAAGGGGTACTCAGGCAGAAACCCCAATTTTTTTTAAAGTTTTTTATTATTTTATTTTTTTAATTTTTTTTATTTATTTGACAGAAACACATCTAAAGAGGGAACACAAGCAGGGGGAGTGAGAGAGGGAGAAGCAGGCTTCCCGTCGAGCAGGGAGCCCGATGCGGGGCTCAATCCCCGGACTACAGGACCATGACTGGAGCCGAAGGCAGACACTTAACGACTGATCCACCCAGGCACCTCAGAACCCCTGGTTTCAGCTCCACGGCAACAAATCAGGCAGGCGTGGACCCCAGGGCACTGCCAGTCCCTGCCTCCCAGTCCCGCCAGTGGACAGAGAGATCAGAGCCGCACAGTGGGACCTTGGGGCGGGTACACACAGTGCTTTCAGGGAAGGCTGCGACCCAGCAGTTGGCACAAAGAGGGCACATCAGGCAGGTGTGGGAACTGTCCAGTGCAGCCTTACGCACAGCAGGGACGTGTGGCCACACATCATGGCTGGGCCACTGGGCATAGTAACAATGCATACGCCACAGTGCAGAACTTGCAGCACACCTTCCACATAGGAAGAGCCCGTGTGTGGGGGCCTGGGGAGGATGGGAACCTCGAAGCAGCACCTGGCAGCCCACGAACCACCAGTGACCACCCTCAGCTTGAGGAGCCGCCGCCTGGCCATCTGTTTGACCAAATTAGTCTGAAGCAGCCAGACCCTCACTTCGGGATGGCCCCTGGTCACTTACTGCCCTGGCTCTCGTGCTGGGGGCAGTTAGGAAGCATTGTCAGTACCAGAACTTAGTTATATGGTTGTTTGTCACAGTGCTGGGGTCCATCAGCCTTGGGCTGTCTTTTGCACCCAGGGACTGGTTCAGTCCAGAGGCTGCCTTACCCACTCCCCAGATTGCTTTACGTCAGAGGCCTTGGCAGGGTGCCAGCAAAGAGCGGTGGAGACATTGGGTGATGGGTGCCTGGCTGAGGTGCTTCGGTGCAGGTGGGGAGGGCCAGGTGAAGCAGCACATGAAATGGCCTTTGTACAGGAGGAGGCTGGTCAGCCCAGAAGCCAGTGGTGTGGAATTGGCGGCTTGAGTAAATGTCATTATCCCCAGGGCTGAGTTTGGTCCTCAGCTTCTGGAACAACTCCGGATGCCCTGCTGCTGCTTCTCGCAGTGGGAGAGGGTGTGCAAGTACCAGCTGTCTCCCTCCGCTTACGGGCGAGGGTCTGGTGCACGCAGCTGAAGCGGCTTCCGTGGCCCTGCCCAGCCCGGGGGAGGCAGGCTGGCCACTGATCACACACTCGTGCCAGCTGCCCCCTCCAACACACCCTGGGGGCCTTCCAGGGGGGGCGACAGGGCTTGGGGTGACACGTTTGCTGCCCCCCTGCACACACACTGAAGTGCTCCGTGAATGGCCAGGAACTTGGCCCCAAGGTGCCTGTGATCTGCTGACAGTAGATAATTGAGGGCAGAGTCCACTTGCCTCACTGGCCACTCACTGGCGTCAGCACCTTTTCCAGGTGAGTTGGAGCCTCTGGATTCTCGAGGCCGCAGGTGTCTACGGCTGCCACCCCCCACCACCGCACCTGCCACCCCCCTCCCTCCCCGCCCCCTGGCACCAGAGCTGACTTGTCAGGCTTTTTGCCCTGTGGAGGAGTCTGACCCCATCTGAATTTGGCTCGGGTGTGTTGAGCACCCACTGTTGCACAGTCCCTTAGCTTCCTAAGGGATGTGTGTGCAGCCTTCGAAGGGCTTCCTCTGCTCAGGGTTGGGACATGTGGTTAAGGGAGGTCTGGGAGGTGGGAGGGGGCGTGGGGTGAGAGCTCTGTAGGCTATAGGTGAATGCTTTCGTTTATCTAAAAGTGACAGTGAGAATTCTGGTGTCGTTTCGACCAGAGTACTGTATTTACACTCAAAGCTTACTGTGTTTTGGTTGGTTCATTTCAGCAACAAGTGATGGGCTTAGCCCCACTCGTGGGAAGAGGTGGCAGCTCACACTTCCACTGATGGCTGTCCCCTCTTCCTGTGGAGCCTGTGACCTGGCTCTGGCCGACTCTCCAGTCTTGTCTCCCCTGTCGTGCCTTCTTCCACGTCCGCCCCTGTGCCTGCTCCGAATTCCCACATTCACTCATATTCCTGCCGTTCCTGAGAGAGGGGCTATTTGCAGTCGTCTGCCTGTCCCCTAAACCTGAAAGCAGGCTGCGCAGAAGCAGCCTCAGCAGGTGTCTGTGGGATTGAATTTGTGAGTGACAGTGCTCACCTTGTTACAGAGCACTACCGACGGACATCCTGGGTGCCTTTGGGAAGACCATTCCTGTGACAGCAGAACGTCCCTGGAAGCCTCCTGTCTTGCTGGCCTCCCGGGGCAGGCGCCTTTTTTCGTCCTGCCTTCAGGCCACCACTCCCTCTCCAGTGGTGGACAGAGGACGGACTGTCTATTAATGACCACTGGTAGGTTCAAGGGCAGGCAGGGGGACAGAGTATTTCCTTGGTGGGTTGGTTGTGTGCCAGAGGCAGATAGAGAAGTTGGCAACGGGGTATCTGGACCCTCTGCATGAGTCTGGTGCCTGGGGGCTTGTGTGGGACCTGGAGGAGGCTGCGAGCGCGTTTCTGTGTGGTGGAGCTGGGACTCCTGCCCAGCTTGGTCTGACACACAGGGCCCCCCTCTGGGCCCAAGTACTGCAGCCCCAGGCCACAGCCAGTGTGGGCTCTGCCTCGTTGGTCGTGGGGGTTCCAGAGACTTGGCCAGCGCTGTTAGAGTTTGTGCTGTGAGATCACCCCCACCGGCCCATCCCTGGGCTTCCTTCCACGTCTGCTTTGTCGCCATGGTTACTGCTCAAGCACAGGTCCCCACGCCACAGGTTTGGGGTGTCCAGACAAGAGGAACAAGTTTGGCTTGGAGCAGATGGCGCATGTGCGCATGCACCCACACACTCAGGGCTTTTCTCACTCAGAAGCCTGGGGTTGTTCGCCTTGCCGGGCTCAAGGAACAGATGCGCAGGGGCAGGCCTCCTCTTCTGGAAGCTTCCTCCTCCCAGAGAGAGGGGCTCCCCTGACCCGCTGCTGCAGCCTCGCTGAGTGGCAGCCGGCAAGCGCGGATCTACAGAACCTGCTGCCGAGGTGTGTGCCAGCGAGGGCTGCGCTCCTCAGACAGGAAGCCCTCTCCTGGCCAGGCCAAGGCCCATGTGTTGTGCCCCGGCCCCCCCCCTCCCGCCTGCCAGTGTTTGGGGGCCAAAGGTGAGAGAGAGAGGGGCAGAGGGAGACAGGCTCCTTGGGGAGCAGAAACCAATGGAGGGATGGAAGTGGCTCTATGGGTGGGGAGGCTGCAGCCAAAACATGACCTCCGCGTCCAAAGCCTTTTTCCGCCAGCTTTTGTGAGGTCTGACTGGCAGTGAAACGTGCCCACTTCAGATTGCAGGACGGTGGGTGTGTGAGTACGTGCAGTCACACTGCCCTGGACTCCCGCTCACAGAGGTACGTGCGTGAAAGCCCCCTGGGTCTCAGTGGAAGGGGTCTCGCCGCTGCTGCGGGATAAGCTTGCTGCAGGGGAGGTGCCCAGCCTGCCCCGGGGTGGGGTGAGTGACTGAGGGCGGGCTGTGTTCAGGCCTTGGTCCTCCTGCTGTTTCGCTGTCCCGCAGGACTGGTGAGAACCAGTTTCTTCTGACCGCCTCCAGCACTTGGCAGGGTTTGCGGCTCTGCGTGCTGCTGTGCGCTTGTCCTCAGCCAATAGCAAATCACCTGGAGTTTTATTCCAAGCACAAAAGAAGGTCAGAGAGAGGAGGCCCAATGGTCGTGATCACCACCACCACCCCTTCCCGGAGCCAGGCTGTAGGGGGCCCCTGCAGCTTTTGTCTCCTGGCCATTCCCTCTGTGTCTGGTGGAGACGCCTCTCATTTCTGCGTTTCCTTGGCAGGGTGGGCAAGTGAGTGATGCTCTTTATGGGAGGGCTGCCTGCTGACCCTTGTCCCCGCGGCTGTCCCAGTGCTCTGGGCAGCATGCTATTGGCTTTTGCCTCACTGCTACCTCAGAGGGGCTCCTTCTAGGCCAGGCCCTTGGTCACTGAACGCCTGGATGGAGGCCAGGGAGAGCCCTGGGCCAGAGCCACTCCCCAGATGCAGACACTCAGATATGCTGGAAAAGCCCAACAAGGTCAGAAGGACGGGGAGGGTCCAGTATGTTAGCAGCTTATGTCGTTGTACTGAACTAGGTGGGAGCAGGGAGGCTTCCTGTAGGTGTCAACACTCAGGTGGTGTCTCTTTTCGCTATCTTCGCTGGTGGATACGATTCCTTTCACCCATGTCAGAGGAGGGTCAGAATGTCAGCGAACCCAATTTGTCTGGGGAGGGGTGAGGGGTGGCCTGGGCCCCCAAGTCCTGGATTGCAGCAGGTGCCCCAGCCGTCAGTTTTTGTGGCACAGGGGGGCTGTACGTCAGCATTAAGGCAGGTGCTCAGAGAGAGCCCCGTGTCCCATCTACCATCAACTGACACACTGAAAATTAACCAGAAAGGTAAAAGCAGTAAAACCTGGACTGAGTTAAAGCATTTTAAAATTATCATCAAGAAACAAAATCACATAAAGTGTACAACTCCATGTTAGACGGTCATGCCGCTGATGGTTTGATTTTTTAAAATTACATTTTCTGAGTACAAAAGGAGCACATTCTTATTATAGAATTAAATGTTCTGCAACACTTCCTCCAAAGCAGCTGTAGGGAGAGAACAGTCTGCCCCACAGGAGGCGGCGCACCAGGCCTGCGCTGGTGACAAGCTTCTGGCCCGTTGCTCAGGGGCCCCAAACTGCCCCGAGAAAGCCAGAAGACCATGAGGACCTGTGCCGGGACCACCTATGCAATGCCCACCGTGCCCCAGCTGAGCTCCTCTGGACGGTGTCCCAGGGACTCGTCCTGGGATGGCAGGCACAGAAGTCCAGCAGTTTGTCACAGGTGTAAATCTTACTGACAGAAGAGCCTCAGACTCTGAGGAAAGACAACATTTTCGTGTGTCTGAACTTGCTGGTTTTCAATAGTGTTCTTTCCAAAGAAATATTGTTCAGCCCTCATTTCTCTGAACTCAGAAATACGTTTTCTGAAACCTCACATCTTTGCATGAGGTGATAAAATGTCATAGTTCATGGTATCTCTGTAAATCGCAAATGGAGCCTTCCAAGCACAGAACACTGAGAACAGAATGAAACAAGATCACGTGAGCCCAGAGGAAATCCGGAGCAGCGGTAATCCTGCTGAAGTTCTTGCCGCTGATGGATTACGTTCTGAGTGTCTTTAACCATGTGATTCGGTCTCTACAATAGACCTGCGAGGGTCATTCATGGGTGTCCTCCTCCACGGGTGACAGAGCACAGAAAGCTGGTTGACTCACCCACGTGTCAGAGCTGAGACCCTGGTTCTGTCTCTGAGCACATACCCCCAGTGGCTCCTAAGCGGCCCTCCTGAATCACGGCCAAGGTTGTTGCTGTAGTGGTCAGTGAGGGAGCGTGGCAGGCCTTCCGAATAGGAGCCCTGCACACCTTACAAGGGCCCCAATTCTATCTCATGCCTGGGAACATAAGCATAAGCAAGGCCAGCCCAGGGCCCCCAGTCTCTGCCTTTCCTCTGGGTCTGGAGAGACACTTGGAATGCTCGGCCCCCCTCAGGTGGTCCCATCGGGGCAGCTGCACATCTGCAGACAAGGGCCAGGAGCACTGGGCCAGGCCCAGATGGGGTGGGAAGGGCTCTGTGGCCGCCCACTGCAGAGTAGTCAGCGTGCCCCCAGAGTGCCATAGCCTTGAGCCTGTGGATTGTTGACAGCAGGGCCGCCTCACATCATCTGCATCTTTGGGCTGGGTTTAAGAGGGTACTTCCCAAGGGAATAATGGAAGCAGGGCTCCACCCTTCAGGGGTGCAGTCAGGCTGTCCAGTTAGGAGCAAGTCTGCCCAGCCTGCCTGCTGCTGGGCAGATACAACCAGGACGTGACTTGCCTGCCAGGAACACTGCTCTTTGGGGCTACAGAGGAGCCCTATGTCGTAGGTGAGCCATGGGGTAATGCAAGTTCCTTCTTTGTCTTTAGTCATGGGACATTTTTTTCCGAAACACCAATGCCGGAGCGCCACCAGGCACCGCCTACCAGAGCCCACTGCCCCTGAGCCCAGGCTCTCTGTCTGCCATGGCACGAGTGCAGCCCGTGGTGGGTGCCCAGCCCAATGTGGACAAGCTAGTGGAGGACCACCTGGCAGTGCAGTCTCTCATCAGAGCCTACCAGGTAAGGCTGTGCCCGCCACCCACCCGGACATCAGGGACCTGTCATAGGAGCCAGGGACAGACAGTCTGACTCTGATTGAGCGTGTCCTTGGCACCCATAGCCTCTGCCTGTAAATAGCTCCTATTTCTTTCCAGAAGTTGACAAGAAGAATTCGTGGGCAGGGAAAAATAGTCCTTGTTGGGGTGTCGAGGGGGCTGCTGCTCACCAAGAGGGAGCAGTGACCAGAAGGGGTGTGCCCCCTTCTCAGCCACCAGCACCCACATACGACAAGAGGAAAGAAACCTATAGAGTTTGGAACAGAAGGAGAGCCTGCAGGTGCATGAGAGGCAGGTGAGAGGCAGGGTGGGCTCCAGGAGCCTTCCAGTTAGCTGTCCGTGCCATCAGAGGCTACTGGGCAGGACACATGGGGCTTCCCTGACTTTGCTCCACCTGGCAGGGAAGAGCCTAGAATTCACACGGGAACACCAGTTCTGAGAGAAGCTCTGAGGGCAGGAGGAGAAATCAGGTCTGGGGGGTCCCTTCCAGGGTCCCTGGGCACCAGGGCTCCCCTGCCACCACCACCTCCGTGGACCACACAGAGTTTTCTGTCCTGGGCACATTTCCAGGAGATGTCTTGGGTCAGGACAGGTGGCACGGGGCAGGGCAGTGGGTCCTGGCGAGTTGACAGACGCTCTGGGCCGTGTGGCCAGCACAGCCATGTGCTCTGGAGCATTGCTTAGTGGGCATTTCTGGAGGACAGGCACATTTGGTGGCTTCTGACCATTGCCTACCTCGTGCAGCCTCATTAATTTCACGCAGTCTCAGGTCCCCCTCAGCAGTGCCCCCTCAAACTGCTAGCAAAGAGTTGTAGGTCAAATAGCCGAGACTTGAAGTTGGGAGGGATTGTCTTCCTCCTTTTGCTTCTTAGTTCAGGTGAGATGCCAAAGCCCCTGTGCCCCTCGACGGGGCCTGCGTTCCCCACCTTGAGGGCACTGGCGTGCTGAGTTTCACAGCCCTACCTGGGCATTGCCCCCAGTGGGTCCCACTACGTTTATCCAGGGAAACTGCAAGGATCCCCAGAACTGCCAAGTTCACTGTGACCCAAGTTTCTCTCTGTTTACAAGCACAAGAGCACTTTCACAGTAAAATATTTTAAGGCTTTTTTAAACTAATTTTGTTACTTTGGGGTCAAGTTTGACCAAGTGTGACTTTTCCCCCCCACAGCCCGCAGGTCCTGCTTAACGACTGCTTGTGTTATTGCTTCCAGGTCAGGGGTCACCACATTGCAAAACTTGATCCTCTCGGAATTAGTTGTGTAAATTTTGATGATGCTCCAGTAACTGTTTCTTCAAACGTGGGTGAGAATTAATCTGTAAACGCTAATTTTAATGTAATTTTACTTTTTTTTTTTACCCCTTCCCTCTTTTTTTTCTCCTGTCCTTTTGTGTGTGTCCCCCTCCCTCGCTGGCCCGTCCGTAGATACGAGGGCACCATGTAGCGCAGCTGGACCCCCTGGGGATTTTGGACGCCGATCTGGATTCGTCCGTGCCCGCTGACATTATCTCCTCCACAGACAAACTTGGTGAGGGTCTGGGAGCGGCCAGTGCTGCGCTTCTTAGCTGCTCTGTGTCACAGCTGTGATGGCCAGGACCTCCTCAGACGGAAGGGAAAGGCTCTTAAGTTTCCTTCATTCTGATCACTTGAAAATTAGCATGTTTGGGGCAAGTTACTTTTATCTTAGCCAGATTCTGTGAGCTCAATTGTCTAAGTCTCAAAATTGGAGAGTACGGTTTGGGGCAGGCCAGGTTTGTGGCACCAAGGAAGAGATGACCTCCCGGACAGGCGGGTCACATCCCGACCCGAGGCCGGTTCTGCTGGCTTGGTTTCCAAATCCCAGTGCGGCACGGCCTCCGCCCCACACAGCCTCGCTCTGGACTGTTGTCGTGCACTGTGTTCCCTGACACACGGCACTTCCTGCCTTTATCGGGCAAGTTCCAGAGTGCACTGTGCACCAGGTGTCAATTCCTAAATGCTGGTGATCACACCGAGGAAGGAAACTTTGGAAGGCATCCCGGCACGCGGGGAGGGGCGTGGTGCTCGGGCAGTTGCTGTCCCGCGTCCCCGCTACCTCCTCTGCCACCGTGAAGCACACAGGGGCGCAGCTGGGCTCACCTTGCGATTGCTTTTCAAGTTAATCTGCTCTCGGTCACTGTGCCGCTAACCTGTGCTGAGATGACTGATCCAGAAATGGCCAGGTGTCCACCAGATGCACTGTGCATGCTAATAAAACTCATGATTGCCTCCCTGCCTAATGCTGCTCTTCCGAGGATGGAACTCTCCTCGACCAATGATCTCTAACCCTCTGTGGCGGCCCAGCACCCCATAGGCGTCGCTGGGCTGTGGTGTGGGAGGTAAGGCGAGATTTCAGACCGTTTCGGCTCCAGGGTCCGTGTTAGCTAGCGGTCTGTCACTACCATCTTTACTGGAGAAACACTGCTGGGAGTCCGGGGCTGCTTCCCCTGTCTTCCTCCTCCCCATGCAGCCCTGGCAGCACTCTGGCCCCACATGACCTATGCTCGCCTGTCCAGAAGCGCCTTGGCAGCCCCCCTCCCCCAGGCATTGAAGGTCTGGGGCCTTGCTCCAGAGTGGGGTGAGGGCCTCCAAATGAGAGGTGTTTTGACAGGAAGGGGGCACAGGAGGTAGGGGGGCACCCTCTCCCGCCCCAAACTGCATTACCACAGTGGCACATTCATTGTCACCAGTTTCTTGGTATTAAAGTGGGCGGTTTTTTAGGTTGTTGTCCGGTCTCATTCGAACTTCAGGGAAGTGGGGCAGTGAAGCTCTGCTCTGTCCAGCGTGAGACTGGTCAGGGCAGGACAGAGCCGTAGCCCGCACGCACCAGTAGAGTTGCTTAGAGGTCCCCTAACACCCCCAGCCCAGGTGGTCCATGCAGGTGGGGACACCTTGTGATGCTGCAGTCTCCCTCTATTGGTGGTAGTCAGGGCAGAGGCAGGAGTGGCAGCAGGGTCTCTGACATGCTTCCCAGGTCGCTCCTGGTCCCCGTGGCCTCACCTACATTCCCTCTTCTGTAGTGTCCTGAGCTTTTATGGTGCACCAGGAGAGCCACACAGGCGTGGCCCCAGAGCCTCTCGTGCTCCTGAAGCAGAGACACTGCTTCCCCGGCCAGGAGCCCTTCAGAACCACCAGGAGCAAGTCAAGGAGCAGCCTCTGCTTTGCAGAGGAAAGTGCCATTTCATCCTGAGAATTTGAAATGGTTGTGATGAGTTCTTTCTTCAGGTGCAAAAAGTGGAAATAGTGGATCTCCAGGAAAGTTAGTTTGAATTGTGTCACCTGTGGTGTGTGCAGGTCTTCGTGAAATAGCCATTTCAGTGCGACCGCTGCTCATGGACCTGGACACTTTTGGGTGCTTCCATGCCCTTTGCCTCCTCCTGGCATGGTCCTGGCCTCAGAGCCAGCTCCCCAGACAGGAGCCCCAGCTTGGCCAGGACCAGCTGTGTGTCTCCACCTCTTCGTCTCTAAGGTTATTTCAGAATTACACTCCTTAGAGCAGTGCTTGGAGCTTCCCAAGCCCCATGAAGCTGTGAGCTAGTGTCATTGTTAATAGTCTTTCAAGCTAGGTAGCTGCCAGGCCTTCTGGTAATGAGAGAAATTCAGAAACTAAGGGACGGAGCAAGCAGCTCCGGGCCACACCAGAGTTGGATGTGGTGAGGGAGCCCGGGAGCTGGGGCCAGAGCAGGGTAGCCTGCTTGTCTGCCTCATGCCTCCTCTGGGCTGACCTGTCCTTCTCCCTGTGGATGCAGGTATAGTTTCTCCATCCTTTTGTGGGGAATCTAGGCTCAGGAGATGCTTGCTCCCCACACGTCTGACAGCGTGCTGTGCTGCTGAGGAAGCAGGTGTGTGGGAGGGCAGCAGTCGGCCTGCATGAGCCCAGGACGTAGGCGGCGGGCTGTCTCCAGGGCTGCTGATGCTGCTCTGCAGTGTAGGCAGGGCCGGGTGCACTCCAAGTTTTAAAATAAAGTAGATTGTGTGAAGTAGTCTCTATTAAATTCTTGATCTTTGATGGATTTGGAGAAGGTTGGGAATTGCAGGCCTAGGGTCCCTACCCTAACATCCTCCTGGTCCCAGAAGATGGAAAGAGAATTCACGGGCAGGCTCTTATGTGTCATGGCAGACTCGGCAGGTGCGCGGGGCTCCTGGGCAGCCCGGATGCTGGGGTTTCCGGCAGATGTGGCGCACACGCCGAACATACTGCCTACTGCCAGTGCGGCAAAAATGTTAAGGAGCGATCATTGTAATTAAGATTTTAAGTTTAAACTGACGTTAGTACAGCTTCTCAACACGTCCATAATTGGGTGGATGATTGCTAGCAATGGGATACCTTTACCCAGGATGTGTGTTGGTAACCAGGTTCTGGGTGGGCCCCAGAAACACCTCCTCGGATCTGTACCCTATTTGCCTGTCAAACCCACGCCCATGCAGGAGGGTGGGGGGCACTGACACCAGACGGCCAGGTACGCGCTCCACCTTGAATCCCTCGGGAGGTCTGGACAGCTTCGGGTTTCCTGGCAAGGCCTTTCTGCTTGGCCTTAAATTAAGGTCAGGGTAGGGCTATCAATGGAAAGCTCCAGACAGTCTCCTGCGGGGTCAGTGTCATTGCCATCTTCACTACAAACAAATGGGACTTAGCCATACCTGTGTCCTGAGCAGGCAAGGAACACTCAATTTGTTCAGGTGGAGAGGGTGCTGAGCCACCCTTGACTGATCCAGGACGTGCAGAAAGGGCCCACTGACCTGCCTTCCATTCTCGCTTCCACACGTGGTGTGTGAATTAGACTGCAGCGTTGACGTGCTGGCGCCTGTGGTTCTGGGTAGGTGTGTACTGTGATTGCTCGTGGTGACAGAGCTGACAGACATTTACTGTGATGTGAGATTTCAACACAGTTACAGGGGAACCTGGAACAAATTCCATAGATCACAGGGAGGAAACCTGGACGCAGGAGGACACCAGAAAGCTCCAGGGGCTCGCTTTGTGGCTGTGCTGGCTCTCCTGTGCTGGTCTGGGGCTCCTGCTCAACGTCGTTTCCAGAGACGCTTCTGTCACCGCGAGCACTGTGGGTAAAGACAGCATGCTCCCCTTCACACTCACTATCCTCTGAGCTGTCAGGGAGTCACCACATCACAGCACCGTGGCAGGTAGGGTAAGAGTGAAAAGTTTGGAATATGGCAAGATTTACCAAAATGCAATGCAGAGACAGGAAGTGAGCAAATACTGTTGGAGAAATGGGGCCGATGGGCGTGCTGGACACAGGGCTGCCACAAAGCTGTAAATTCCTAAAACTTGTTAAAAGACAAACAAAAACAAAGAAAAACAGAACTCCCTGTAAAGCACAATAGAACGCAGTGGTTACAAAGCCGATTCAGAAGCCCCAAATCCAGGCAGCACTCTGACCACATCTGTGGGGTAGCTCGTTCCGGCATGGCCAGGGTTGGATTCTCACTGCCGTCCTGCTGGCCTTCTAGAGCATTCCATGTCTGCCATGGCCACTTTTGCTCCCTTGATGTCTGGGGAGAATAACCAAAATTTCCTAATTTCAGAGCAATACAGAGCAGTTTGCTTCACGTCTGTGGGCTGCTGTCTGCTGGGGTCAGGCTCATGCCAAGCCAAGGTCACAGGGGTCATGCTGTGCAGAGGTATCCTCCTGGACGACCAGGCAGGCCCAGGGCCACTGTGGCCAAATTCCAGCCGTTTAGTGTCTCCAGCAGTGTCGTGTGCACAGGGAGGGACATGCAGGTTTGCAAGGACCCCTGTGTGCTCTCTGCAGATGACACAGCGCCAGCTGTTCCTTTTTTGGTTAATTCTCCCAGGAAGCGTAGATCAGAATGAAAGCATCCACCAGTACCCGGAGTGAACAGATGTCAACATTTCAAGATATTCCATGTGTCACCTATACAGTTTCTAACAGGGCACGCTGGCAGTTAACTGTTGGGGTGGAGTATGGTCCTCTGTCTTGGTTCTGATGATTGAAGGAGAGAAAGGGAGATTCTTTCTTCTTGCCCTTAAGCAAAGTATCCACAGTTCTGTGCAGAACTTGGATGATCTGCTGTCCTAAGAGCCACTGGCTGTGTGGTCTTTGCTGGGTGCTGCTGTCCCCGTGGTGGAGGAAGGCTTGCCCACCCATTGCCCTGCCTCCTCTGACTCAAGAGTTTTTGCTCTCAGCCTCCAAGGCAGCATCTGCTGGCCTTCCTCTGCACTCCTGGGATAGGGAGCAGCTGTGGTGACCGTGACTGTGAGCACACCCCCACCACTCAGCCACCAGCCCTTGCCTGCCCTGCCACCACGAACCTCCCCAACCCCAGCCCCGGGCTCATGCTCCCAGGGGACCAGGGTCAGGAGGAGGAAGGTGCTTTGAGTGTCCAGATGAGCACCTTGGCTTTCACCAGTGGCCCGGAAAGCATCCAGGAATGGTACAGGCCCCTGAAAAGGTTGCCACAGGACTGTGGGCAGACCTCAGGCGGTTCTATGCAGCTGAGCACCCAGTTCTGCCTTTTTGCCAAGGGGGGACCAAGGACCCACCTCTGTCCTTTGGAACCCATCAGAATCCAGATAGTTTAGGGTCTAGTCCATTACCTGCTGCTTCGGTTCAGAAGATGGTCTGCTAGAAATTAGGCCTTTTCATCTTCTGTTCCCTGGTTTTGTCACCCTAAAGTGGACTAGGTTGGGTGGGTTCAATTTCCCAGGAGAGTGCTCTGTCAGCCCCTTCTTTAGGATGTGGAAGTGGAGAGGTCTTTCCTGTGTCAGGAAGTAACCTTTCCCTCCTTTTGGCTCACCTCCTTCCAGCTGTTTCTGAGCAGTTCCCATATGTACCCCAGTCACTGTTGGCCCCCCCCTGAGCCCTACCCTGCCACCCTGTTCCCCTTCGGTGTCTGTCTGTGTGGCAGTGTCTGTGCCCCCCGTGCCCGTGGTGACGGTGCAGGGTTGGGATGTCTGGGTCTTGAACTAACTCTCACTGTCTTTTTCCTTCTGCGCTCACCCACGCCACCTCACTCTGCCTCTCAGACCTTGCAGTGTTCAAGGAACGACTCCGAATGCTAACAGTAGGAGGTAGGAAAATAACACGCCTTTCACCTTTCTGGAGCTGAGGACCTCATTTGAGCAGGATGTGCAACTTTTCCTAGCATGTGATTTGGGGAAAGTTGACTATTGATTGTCCTAAAGTGCATTGTCCCATCATTCAGCTGTCACCCAGCAGGGGGTGCCACTTCTGTGTCATTTCTGTTTCCATCCATTCTCACCTCCTGTGTGTCTCACCACTGCTTCACTGAGCTTGTCTCTAGCAGAGGCTGCCTGGAGCTCCTGCCCAGCCAGCGGTGGGCAGAGGCCACATGGTGTTCTGCATGTCGGCACACCTTTTCCTCCACCTTCTGCGCTGTGCCTTCAACTGGCCTCTGGATTCTTTCAGATTCTACTTCCTGGGCATTTGGGAGGAGATTTCTCTGTTGGTCTTCCCATGTTTGAAGGACAACTGAAGTACTGATAAAAACTTACTCCATGAAGTAAGGAATCATCGGTGATCCGTGGCTCTGGGTGAAACACCTTTGAAGAATCCAGAGTGACGTGCTGGGGGCCATCTGCCTGTTTTCACTCCCCCGGTGGCCAATCTTCCTTCCATGCCAGGTGGCCCTGAGACGTTCTCTTTTTCCTCCATCTGATCATAGCTGTGAGACCCCAGTTTTGATTACGCTTTTAGTTTTTCAATCATCATAGATTCGTATGCAGTTGTAGGAATTCACAGGGATCCTCATGCCTTGATGCTGGTCCCACAGTGGTAATGTCTAGTGAATCATAGCACATCCCACCAGGGTGCTGGCCAGACCGATCGGGGGCCTTCCTGTAGCCTTCCTTAGCCATACCTGCTTCCCCTCCATCCTCTTCCCATTCAGCCCCTGGCAACCACCATCCTGGTCTCCATTTCTGTAGTTTGTCAGTGCAAGAATGTGATGCAAATGGAATCACAGTAACATTTTGGAATTGGCAGTTTTCAATCTAATTTTTCTAGGGTTCAAACCAGGTGACTTTGTAACACTGGTTTGTCCCTTCTTGCTGAGCAGAACTCCTTTCTGTGGGTGTCCCACACTTGCTTCCACTGTTCCCTCAGAGGACCTTTGCATTGTTCCCATTCTTTGGCTAATAGGGTCTTTTGCTGGGCAAAATTTTTAAATTCTGATGAAGTCTAGTTTGTCAGTTTTTGTTGCCAAACCTGCAAACCTAAAGATTTTCTTCTACGTATTTTTCTTTTTTTTTTTTTTTTTTGGATGTATTTATTTATTTTAGAGGGATAGTGTGAATGGAGGGAGGGGCAGAGGCAGAGGGAGAGAGAAGATCCACACCAAGCACATAGCCTGACACCAGGCTCAGTCTCACAACCTGGAGATTGTGACCTGAAAGCCTAAATCAAGAGTTGACCAGTTAACCTTCTAAGCCACCCAGGCACCCTTCCTATGTGTTTTTCTACTGGTTCTCTAGTTTTGCATTTTATATTTAAATCTGTGATCCAGGGGTGCCTGGGTGGCTCAGTTGGTTAAGTGACTGCCTTTAGCTTAGGTCATGATCCTGGAGACCCCGGATCAAGCCCCGCATCAGGCTCTCTGCTCAGCGGGAAGCCTGCTTCTCCCTCTCTCACTTCCCCTACTTGTGTTCCCTCTCTAGCTGTGTTTCTCTCTATCAAATAAATAAATAAAATATTTTAAATATATATATAAATAAATCTGTGATCCATTTTGAGTTAATTTCTGTATGAAACCTGAAGTTTAGGTGTTTGGGTTTTCTTTCCTGTATAAAGTCTGAAGTTTAGGGCTTTTGTTTTGTTTTGTTTGCCTATGAACGTTCAGTTGCCCCAACACCTGGAAAGTTTGTCTTCCCTCTGTTGAATTGCTTTTGCATTTGTGTCAAAAATCAGTTGGACTGACTTGTGCCAATCTGTTCCTGGATTCTCGATTCTTTCCTATAGTCTGTGTGTCTGTTTTTGAACCACTGTCATTTTCTTGGTTTTCATAACTACCTGCTTGAGAACTGTTGTGGCCTTTCTCTTTCCAGATGAGTTTGAGAGAAGGCTTGTCTGTGTTTACATAACAAGTTGCTGACATTTTGTTAACAGTGGTGCTAAACCTACTGCTCCTTTTAAGAGAGTTGGCATGTTTATTCCATTGCCTCCAAATTCATGAACATAGTATGCCTCTCCATTTATTCAGATCTTTTTTTTATTTCTTTCATCAGTTTTTTATAGTTTTCAATATACAAGTTCTGTACATGTTTTGTTAGATTTATACCCAAGATTCTTTTTCTTTTTTTTTTTTAGTTTTATTGTCTACATATCATTACTAACATCTAGAAATAAAATAGATTTTTGTGTTTATGTTGTATCCTGTGGCCTTACTGAGCTTGCTTACTCTAGGACCTTTTTTTTTTTTTTTTTTTTTTTTTTTTTTTTTTTTTTTTTTTTTTTTTTTTTTTTTTTTTTTTTTTTTTTTTTTAATGGATTCCTCAGGATTTTCTGTGTAGATGGTCATGTCATCTGACAAGAGGAACAGTTATTTCTTCCTTTTTCACGTGTGTTCCTGTTATTTCCTTTTCATGCCTAATTGCCCTGGCTAAAACTTTTAACACTATGTTGAGTAAGAGTGCTGAGAATGTACATCTTTACCTTGTTTCTGATCTTAGGGGGAAAGTGCTCAGTCTTTCATCACCAAGTATAGTGTTAGCTGTAAGTTTTCTTATAGATCTTTATATATATATATATATATATATATATATATATGTCTTTATATGTGTGTGTGTATATATATATATACACACAAGATACACACAAGATATATATATATATATATATATATATAGATCTTTATACATATAGGTCTTTTTTAAGTTGAAGAAGTTCCCTTCTATTCCTGTTTGTTTCTGCTAGTTTTTATTTTGAGTAAGTGTGAATATTTTCTGCACCTGTTGATACAGTTGGATAATTTTTCTTCTTTAACCTGATAGTATGGCAGATTACACTGATTGATTTTCAAATATTGAATGAATGTTGTATCACTGGAATAAACTTCAATTGGTTGGGGTGCCAAATTGTTTTTAAATATTGCTGCAACTACATATTTCTTGCATCTGTATTAATTAGGGATATTGGTCTGTAATTTTTTTTCATTTGTCTTTGTTATTCATATCAAGGTGGTTCTAACCTCATAAAAGGAGTTGTTTTCCTTTTCTGTTTTCTATTTTGAAAGAGATTATATAGAGCTGGTGTTAATTCTTCTTTAAGCATTTGGTAGAATTCTCCAACAAGACCATGTGGGTTTGGAGATTTCTTTTTCAGAAGGTTTTTATTTAGGAATTCAATATCCTTAATAGTTCTAGAGCTATTGCAAATTATCTGTATTATACTGGGTTGAGTAATGGCAGTTTATATTGTTCTAGGAATGGTATGTTTCATCTGAGTTGTCAAGTATATTTATATAGAGTTGTTCATAGTATTCCTTTAGTGTCTTGTTACTATCTGTGGGGTGTATATTGCTATCCTGTTTTGTTCCTGATTTTGGTAATTTGTGTCTTTATTAGTGTTTTGTTTTGTTTTTAAGATTTTATTTGCAAGAGAGAGAATGAATGAGAGGGAGAAGAAGACTCCCTACTGAGTGGAGAGCCCAATGCAAGGCTCAGTCCCAGGACCCTGGGATCATGACCCAGGTGAAGGCAGATGCTTAATGGACTGAACCACCCAGGTGCCACTTTCCTTTTGTTAGTCTTGTTAGAGGTTCATCAGTGTACTGATCTTTTCAGAGAACCAGCTCCTCGTTTCACTGACTTTTCTCTGTTTTGCTGTTTCCAATTTCAATTGATTTAAATAGATTTCTGCTCTTTATTTCCGTACTTCTCCTTTCTGTGTGGGTTTTTTCTCTCTCCTTTTCAGGTTCTTGTGGTGGGAGCTTAGATTATTGATTTGAGATTTCTCTGTTTTTCTCTTTTTTTAAAAAAAAGATTTTATATATTTAGAAAGAGAGGGAGAGAGAGAGTGCCCAGGGGAGGGGCAAAAGGAGAAGGAGAATTCCAAGCAGACTCCATGCTGAGCATGCAGCCTGATACAAAGCTGATCTCATGACCCTGGGAGATCTCATGACCCTGGGAGCGTGGCCTGAGCTGAAATCAAGAATCAGTTGTTTAAGTGACTGAGCCACTCAGGCACCCTGAGACTTTTCCTCTTTTGTAATGTATACATTTACTGCTGTAAATTTCCCTCTGGGAACTCCTTCAGCTGTCTCACAAATTTTGGTGTTGTATTTTCATTTTCATTCAGTTTTTGTGTTCATACTCTTTAATACTTCCTCTGTCATCCATGGATTGTTTAGGAGTGTGTTGTTTCATTTTCAGTAATTTGGAAGTTTTCCTTTTATCTTTCTATTATTGATTTCTAGTCTGATTCTGTTGTGGTTAGAGAATGCAGTCTGTATGATTTCAGTTCTGCTAAGTTTGTTGAGGATTTTTTATGGTCCAGTGAATTGTCTCTCTTGGCATATGTTCTGTGGGCCCTTGGGAAGAACATGTATTCTGCTGTTGTTGGGTAAAGTGTTCTGTAAATGCCCATTCGATCTTGTTGGTTGGTGATTGTTAAGTTCTATATCCTTGGCAATTTTTTTTTAAGATTTTTAAAAATTATTTATTTATTTGACAGAGAAACACAGGCAGAGAGGGAACACAAGCAGGGTGAGTGAGAGAGGGAGAAGAGGCTTCCCGCTGAGCAGGGAGCCCAACATGGGGCTTGATCCCGGGACTCCAGGATCATGATCTGAGCTGAAGGCAGATACTTAACAACTGGGCCACCCAGGCACCCCCCGCCCCCTGCCAGCGATTTTCTATTTACTTTTTTAATGAATTATTGAGAGAGAAGAGTTGAAGTCTCCAGTTATACCTGTGGGTTTTTCTGTTTCTCCTTTTTGTTCCTCAGTCTTTGGTTCACATTATTTGTAGTTCCATTATTGGGTGCATGCAGAGTTGGGATTCCTCTGTCTTCTAGGTGGATTGACCTAGCATCATGTAATGCCGTTCTCTGTGTCTAGCAATTTTCTTTGCTCTGATGTCTACTTGATTTGATAATTAGGCAGCCACTTCTGTTTTTGGTTGTGTTTATATGATATAACTTTTTCTATTCTTTTATTTTCAATCTGCTTATGTCATTTATTTATTTATTTTTTATTTTTTTAAAGATTTTATTTATTTGACAGAGAGAGACACAGCCAGAGAGGGAACACAAGCAAGGGGAGGGAGAGAGGGAGAAGCAGGCTTCCTGCCGAGCAGGGAGCCCAATGTGGGGTTCGATCCCGAGTCGCCGGGATCATGACCTGAGCCGAAGGCAGTAGCCCAACCAACTGAGCCACCCAGGCGCCACCCTTTTTTATTTATTTATTTAGTTAGTTAGTTAGTTAGTTAGTTATAATCCACTTTGCCAATCCCTGTCTTCTAGTTGGCATGTTTAGATCATTTATGTTTAATGTAATTGTTGATATTCTGGGCCTTAAGTCTAACATCTTGTTCATTATTTTTTGTTTGTTCTCTTCCTCATTTCTCTGCCCTCTTTCTCCTAACTTCAGATGGGTTTTGGATTTGGGGTTTTTTTCTTTTAAGATTTTATTTATTTGACAGAGCAAGAGAGGGAGCACAAGCAGTGAAGATGGGAGAGGGAGAAGCAGGCTTCCCGCTGAACTGGGAGCCTGATGTAGGGCTGGATCCCAGGATGCTGGGATCATGACGTGAGCCAAAGGCAGATGCTTAACCAACTAAGCCACCCAGGCACCCCATCAGATGGGTTTTTAAGCATATATTTTAGAATTTAAATTTTATTTTTATGTAGTATTTTTGGTCACATCTTTGTGTTTTTAGTAGTTGTTTTCAGCCTTTTTTGTGGTTGTCTGGGTATGATATCTTATATACACAGCTTATCACAGTCTACTGGTGTCATTGTTATGAATTCAAATGAAGTGTAGAAAGTGTACCTCTCTCTATATCCCTTTACTGCCTTCATTTAAAATAAAATTGGGGGCATCTGGGTATGGTTCAGTGATTAAGCATCTGCCTTTGGCTCAGGTCATGATCCTAGGGTCCTGGAATCAAGCACTGTATTGGGATCCTTGCTCGGCGAGAAGCTTACTTCTTCCTCTCCCACTCTCCCTGCTTGTGTTTCCTCTCTCACTGTATTTCTCTCTGTCAAATAAATAAATAAAATCCTTAAATAAAATAAAATTGTTTTAAATGTTTTCTCTACATTTTTAAACCTCATCAGATAGCGGCATAAGTTTGGCCTCAACCATCAGCCCTAAGTTATAAGACCCAGGAAGAGAAGGGAAGTCTGCTTTATTAACCTATGCTTTTTATTCCATGTTCTGTCTTCCTTCTTAATGTCTAAGATCCCTTCTGATGTCACCTTCTTTCTCTTTGGGGAATTTTCTGTAGCCATTCCTGTAAATGACAGACTCTCCATTCCCTGCTACTGAGAATGCCTCCATCTCCCTTTCATTTCTAAAAGGTGTCATCCCTGGCCACAGGACTCTGGAAAAGTGTACACCCCTGTTCCCCCGCACCCTGGCTCCTGATGAGAAACCCTCTGCCTTGAAGTAGTTTCTCCCTTCTTTTACCTTGGCTTCTGCTTTCAAGACTTTGTCTTTCATTTTGGGAAGTGTAGTTATTCCCTGTTTGGGTGTGGTTGTGTTTTGAGTTTCTCCTGTGGTTTATGCTGCTCTTCGATCTGTGGGTTGAAGTCTCTGGCCGTATTTGGGACATTTCAGCCATCATTTTCCAGATTCCTTTTTTCATCTTCCTTTTTCTCCTCCCCTTCTGAGATTCTTGAGCACAGACATGAAGGCTTTTGTTTTATGTTATGTGTTCTCAGGGCTTTCTTCATTTCTCCTCATTGTTCAGATTAGTTCATCTCTGTTGTTCTGTCTTCAAGGTCCTTGGTCCTCTGACCCCTACCTCTGCCCTCAAGCCTACCTGCCCAACTTTAATTTGGGTGATTACATTTTGCAGTTTCACACTTTCCCATTTGTTCCTTTTCTGCATCTTCTGTTTTTGTAGATACTTGGTTTCCCACCATCCCTGTCACATTCTGAGTGCTCACTGAAGTCGTCTGAGGATGGCTCCTGGAGATCCCCAAGCGGGTAGTTCCAGTGCTGAGAACTGGGGTCCATTGGTTATCTTTCCCCATTCAGTCTGAGGGATTCCTGGTTCTCGTTGTGAGGGATTCTTTTATTGAAACCAGGATGTGTGGGTATTATCAAACTTGGAATCGTACTCCGATCTCTGTTACAACAGGGCCCGTCTGAACACTGCCGTGGGAGGGAGGGGCCCCGGTGCCCATAGACTCCGCTGACTCTGGGATGGGGAAGTGGGCTGGTGCATCCCCTCCTGGAGGGAGTGGGCTCCCTGTTGGGCCGTTCCTACAATCCCAAGATGGAGCTGGATGCTGGAGGGCCTCGCAGCCTCCAGGGGTACGGCTGGGCTACAGTGTGTGCTGTGTGTTCAGGCAGAATAGAGCGGTCATTGTCTGAGTTCTCGGCCCTGTTCGGCCGCCCCTCTCCTGACCCTTTAGAGAGAGTGGCTTTCACTGGGACTCTTTCTGTCTGCATCTGGAGAAGTTCTCAGGTTGCTTGTTTTTTTGCCCCAAGTTTGGGATATGGGAGCCCAGAAGGAAATCCGGGGCCTTTCACTGGCTGGTCAGCCTTCTTCTCCACCTACTGGCATTGTCTTGTGTTTGTTTTACATCTGATGTCTGGGCTTTGTAGCTACAGTTAGTGGGGAATAGAGAGGAATATGTCTGCTCCACCTTCCTGGAAGCAAGTGTCCAAAAGTCAGTTTCTTCTGTGACTGAAGAACGTAGCCAGAGGGCTGGCCATTTGGAGACTCACCAGGACAGCCCAGGAGTGGCCAGTGCAGGGTGACAGTGACGAGGAGCCACACGCGTGCGGAGGCTAGGTCCTGCCAAGCTGAGGTTCTCTGGATCAGAGCATTCCCAACAGAGTGTGCACACCTGTCCTCATCATCTAGGAAAAAACTCCCCCCACATTATTCTGGCTGTCCTCCGTAAAGACCAGCAGCCAGGTAGTGAGTGCCCAGAGCCTCAGCAGACCTGTGTGGTGGCCCATCCTCATTCTGGATAGAGTAGCAGCAGGAAAGGGGTGCATTTAGCCAAGCCACGCTGCCGACCCTGCCCCCATGTGAAGAAGCCAGCCGGGTTGCATTTGTTTCAAGAAAGCAGAAAGGGTTTAGGAAACAGAATTTGCTTTTAAGACTTAAGAAATATGTGCTAAGGCGTTAAACACATAGAGGCTGCGGTCCCCATGGCAGCTTGGATGGGAACACTGAGACATTCCTGGTCCGCAGGTAACTGGTGACCGTGACTGGGGATCGGTGCTGGGGTGGGGCCTGCAAATGTGCTTTTTCAGACCTCCCAGCTTCTGCCTGCCACAGCCTGAGGCCCGCTCCTGGCCCTCCTGTGCCATCGCCGCTTAGTTAGGTGGGAACCAGGACAGAGTGTGACCTTCGGCAGCCGGGTGTCCCGGGCCATGGCCTGCTGACATCTGGCGCATTGGTGTGACCTGGCGCCTCCATCTCACCCCGCCGGCATGAGTTCTCAGAGTTGGGGGGAGCCCAGTCTGCTGTGTCCCCCAACAGCCTTCAGAGCCTCTTCCCCACGACGGTCACCATGACGCAAAACCAACACATGGTGCCTGAGAAAGAGCCCTTCCTTCACGCTTACGTAGCGGGCACTGTGGGAAATGCTAGTGACTAGTCAGTAGGTCTGCATTAGCGGGGGCCGGGGGGCCGGGGGGCCTGCCAAGCACCCCGTTGCAGGAGAAGGGGGTGGCCGTCACACAGGACACGGGGGTCTTCCACGCCAGGTCCTCAGTCTCTGCTTGTGTTCCCTCCTGAACTACTTCTCATTCGCTTTCCAATTCACCTACCCAGTGCCTTTTCAAGTCAAAATTTATGTCTCTGGGACCTCCAAATATGTTTATTTCTAAATATGATTCATTGGCACACTGCACTAATACACGCGTAATAAGAGTTCTATTCTTGTTTAGCTATGATGCTATTAATAGTCTCAGCTTCTGTTTGTTGTTCAAGTTTGTGTTTCTGGCTGTAAAATATTACTAATTTTCATGTGTATCAGAGATTTTTATGACTTTTTTCCTCTTCTCTTTTCTCTCCTCTGGAGAGTCCCTTCTCCTTTCCATAAACTATGGCCTCTGTGTGGCTGTGTCCGTCTCTCCTCACCCCTGCAGGGTTCTATGGCCTGGACGAGTCCGACCTGGACAAGGTCTTCCACCTGCCCACCACCACGTTCATCGGGGGGCAGGAGTCGGCTCTTCCCCTGCGAGAGATCATCCGGCGGCTGGAGGTAAGGGGACGCGGCAGCGTGCACGGCAATCTCATGCACTTGCCCGAAGCCTGTGATGACAGGAGTCCACGCGACTGGGTGCTTATTTCTCTTGGTGCTCTGTTGTCTGAACGTAAGAAAGGGGAAATTTTTTGCTAGAAATTCATGCTTTCTTTTTTTACCATCAACCACAGAGGAGAAAAAGTGTCTCTGTGCATTTCGGTCCCATGGGAGCTTATTTCAGGCATGGAGGTTCCCCAACACCCGCACTCTGCCGGCAGGCACCGGGCACCTTCGGCCATGACTGGAGCAGGGCTCACCACTCCAGACAGAGGTCTCTCTGCTTGCCCACCTTTCTTCTGTTTTCTTCTTTTCCTTCTCCTTCCTGGACCTGGTTTGCATGGCCGGCTACACAGGGGCTCCACTGCCAGCCGCCTGCATCCAGCTCCTCGTCTGTAGAGGGTGGGGGGTCCATGCCGATGCTGCCCAGTAAGACACACGGAGGAAGCAAGTACTCTGGGGCTCCCTGGAAGGGATCATGCCATTGCCTGGGGTGCTGCTGGGCACGCACGCTCTGGATCGCGGGCAGCACCTGGTGTCCTGGCAAGCCCCAGCTGCATGACACCCAGTAGCCACGCTCTCCAAGCCGAGCACCGGCACTGCTGCTCATACCCCATCTGTGACTCGGGTGTGATGAAGGGGGACCTGCTGCAGCCAGTGAGGTCTGCTCAGAATGCTCCCACTGCTGGCGTCACATGAGGCTGTGGCGGCCTAGAATGTCTGAGTGTCTGTTGGTGACATTGTCTTCAACTCGTGACAAGCGTCCTGTGGTGTCAGCATTTCACTTTGGCCCTCATCATTTCCCCACAGGCTACTGGGAAAATGTGGACACTCGGAGACCTGGTGTCAACATGAGGGTGTGGACACAGGGAGGGGTGAACGTCAGGGAGGGATAGGTAGGGAGGTGAGCATCAGGGACAAGTGGGGAGGGGTGGGCGTCGAGGAGGAGGAGTGTGAGCATCAGGGAGGGATAGGGAGAGGTGGGCATCGAGGAGGGGATGAGGAGGGGTGTGAGCATCAGGGAGGGATGGGGAAGGGTGGGTATCAGAGACGAGTGGGGAGGGGTGGGCATTGAGGAGGGTTGTGGAGGGATCTGAGCATCAGGGAGGGATGGGGAGGGGTGGGCAGGATCAACCGGTAGACCGATCCAGGACCAGGGTCATCCTCTTCCTCCTTTTGCACTGGCCTCACCACTGACGGCAATATGTAGACCCGCTCTGTCCCAGTGTGGCCAGCAGCCCCATGGGGCCAGTGAGTTCTGGAAGCGTGCAGAATATCTAAGTGACTTAAGTATCAGAGAGAGAATGTGTTGATACATTGACCAGGTAGAGTCTGAGAGTTCGTTCATTCCTATTAGAAAAATCTAAATTCCCCCTGTGGTTGTTGTTTCTTTGGGACATGACTGAGCTAGGAGTTCACCTGATCTGGACCCCAGAAATGGCACCCCCTATAGACTAGTCCTTCTCTCCATGAGACTGTCCCTGTCTGGCTCTGGGGCCAGAGCATCTAAGCCCCGCCCACTGGTGTCCTGGCCATCTGGGGCTGGTCTGTTTGGAAAGCAGAGATTGGACCAGTCTGCATGCGAGCTGGAGCAGTACACCTGCCCCTCCTTCCTTTCCCCTACACCGTCTCCAGTGGGGAGCTCAGCCCTCCTCCCAAGCTGGAGACCTTGCAGGCATGCTGACCCCTCCTCTAGGGGCACCTTCAGCACCTGCCTTCCTGCAGAGCGGAGTGGGGGTGGAGCCCTGTGCTTGACCTCCTCAGCCTTGGTTCCCTGTGGCCCCGAGCCTGAACCCGACAGCTCTCGCTTTCAGCCTAGGAGTTGGGCTCTGGCTAGGCGACCTCAGCCGTAGCTCCCCCTGACTCCCGGGGGCCCACGTCCCAGCTTGTGTGCTGTGCTCACGGCTTCCAGGTGTGTGGACAAAATTGCTGACCATGGTGTGTACATTAACACATGTGTGTGCGTGCCAGGTTGCTGGCTGGCCCAGGCCTCCGTGGTCTCGGAACAGCTGGAGCAGGCACAGCTTCGCGTTGCCCTCACACTGTCTCACAAGACAGAGAAGCTGGGAACCCGCCCCTGGAAAGGCCTGGCCTTTTCCTGGGGACTGAGCCAAGAACAGGAAAAACAACATGTGATCCAGGGCCGGGTAACCATGAATCCAAGTTACTAGCTGAACTCATGCTCATGGTGATGGGGACACACAGTTTCGCCTGGTACTTTCCTTCAAGCTTTTAAGTTGTTCAGGTTAGGGAGATAGTGCCCCTGGGGGGCAAGGGGCCTTGTTCTTCTCCCTCCCCTTCCCCCAAACCCCCATC
>PITA01020584.1:0-34563 GCA_004023965.1 Spilogale gracilis | reverse complement strand
TGCATATAACGGATGGAAAGCCCCTTGCACTGTGCCTGGCATATATGGAACTTTGAGGAAGGGCAGTGATTTTGAATGTTGCTTTGATCCCAGAGCCTTCCTCTCTCTCCTCTGGGATATTTTTTGTTCTCCAGGTCATGTTAAGAGAACGTGCAGCTCAAGAGGACATGGAATAGCTAATCAGCCAAAGAGAGCACTTTATAAATAAAACTCAATCCAGTTTCTAAATCAGAGGCTCTATGCAGGAATATATGAGAGTATGTGTGGAATTGAAGCGTGAAGGAGCTGTCCCAGCTGGACACAATAGAAAGTTCCTCGACTCCGAGTCAAAGCCAGCTCCTTCCCTCCCTCCCAGCTGCTCTTCCACCAAAGCACTCCTTTCATTCATCCCCAACCCCCGGCCCGACCAAAACCCAGGCCTTGCTTACTTACAGCTGTCCAAATTATACTCAAGATAGTCAAACTAAAATGTCTTTTTTAATGCAGTTGGTTCTGGCTTTCCATGGTCAGGAACAAGAGTGTCAGTCAAGAGTCTTCTGGGCTCCACTTCAAAAGAATATCACTGTATTCCTCCACAAATGCTTGCAAGTGACGGATATAAAACACCTAGTCTGTGCACTGTACTCAACTGCACTGGGGTGAGACTACAAGACACCTTCCTTTCCTGCCCAAGGAGGTGATTTCTCTCTGGTGTGTGCATGATCCCAAAGGAATTTCTCAGAGAAATTATCCATTTCAGACTTTGCTCCCACCGCTAAGGCACCCTGTCTCCAAGTAGGGCCACTGTCGCCTCCCAGATTTACAGTGATCACAGCTGCACAGAAGGGATCATAATGACCAGAAATTCCAAGCCACCCAGGCCAGGGGCATTTCCACTGTAGTGCTCTCCCTGGGAGCTGCACCCCCTCACTCTTCTTCTGCTGGTTCTGTAGGTTTGGGGGCACCCCTTCCCCCCTTTTCTGCCATGAGTACAGCACCTAGACAGTCACCTAAGTGTGGAATGTGTCCTCACTGATCACACACACAGCCTTCCAGAAAGCAGAGCTCAGCCCATGTCTGTGAATCAGTGAACCAGTGAGCAGGGCTCCCTCTGTGCTGAGAGGACATTTCTTCTCCTTTCTCGAAGAACCAAGTAAATGCGGGAGTACATGTCTGTTACTTTTGCCAAATGACCGATGAGAAGGAGTAAGAAGCAAAAAATGAACAATCTTTTTGTTTCCCTATTTCCTGACCGCGTCACTTGACTATTCTTTCACCTTTCTAACAAATTCCTATGCCAATGTCCTCTAATTTCTATTCCAGAACTCCAACAAGGGATGAAGGTCTCCCAGCTTATTTCCAGGACATGACAAAACTTGTAACTCTTGAACTGGGTAAGTACAAATGGTGTGGGGTGTATGTCACACACACTTAGCCACTGAAGCTGGTTAAACCTTCCATTCCAAGGAACAAAATTTGAGAGGTTCCTCAAAAAAACCAAGTTCTGGATGTTGGAGTCATCGCAGAGAACAGGTCCCCAGAGAGGCTCTTCACCCTGTTTTCTTCCCCCAAACCTCCCTGGCCCTGCCCTGCTTAGAACGCCCGGGGCTCTCTTCACTCACACACACACACACACACACATACACACACGAACAAAAATGCGCCTCACTTCATGCCCAGCACACTGCAGGAGAAGCTGCCAACCCCACCAAAACCCGGAAAGGGCCTGGCTGCTCCTGGGACTCAGGCCCCCTCTTCCTCATCGCTCACAGCATCTTCAGACGGGGCCGGGGAGGAAGCCGGCAGCCCACGATTGACCCAGAGCAAATACTCCAGCACTTGCAACTTGCTGGTTTCGGCGTGGGCCCTGGGACCCCACAGGAACTCGTAGCGGGCAGGGTCACCGCCGGGCACCTGGCGGTACTCCACGTACCCTTCCCGCACCCAGACTTTGGTCAGGAGCTCCCCGGGCTCCCCATAGATGACATGCTCCTCGCCCCCGGCATACACCCCCATGTCCCCCAGCACTTCCCACACCACCTCCTCGGGGGCACGGTCGCCCTCCAGGACGATCATCCCTGATATTTTGTAGAATTGTCTCCCAAAAGTGCCTGTCCTGGAACTTTTGAGGGTGACTTCAGTTTTGAATACAGTTTCAGTTTGTGTTGTTAAGGGTTTTTATTTCTGTATGATATGGGCCCATTTGCTCATTTCCCCCCCTAAAAAGTGGTCAGTTTCATTTAAGATTGCAAATTTAATGACATAGCAATTATAATAAATGTTTTTATAGAAAGTTTAATATATATATATATATATTAGTAGAGAGAATAGTAAAATGAACCCATTCTACGTGACCCTCAGCATCAAAAACCTTAATACATGGCCAACTAGGTTCTAATTATTTCCCCACCCACCCTGCATCTCAGCTGCTGGAATAATCATTTTATGTCTAAATATTTCAATATACATTTCTAAAAGATAAAGACTTTAAAAAAATAAACCACAAAGTCAATACAAATATTTCAAAAAATTAAATGTCATTAACATCATGAAATATCCAGTTATTTTTCCCATTTCCGTGAAGGCCTTATACTTTTTCAAAATTTTGAACTGGTATCCAAATATGTTTTGCAGGTGTGATTATTCATTAAGTTCCTTAACTCTTTAAAAATCTATAAATTCTCCTCACACATCACATCTTTTTCTTTACGATTTTGCGTGTTGTTGGAAAAAAGAAAACAAAGCAACTCTTGTGTTTTGTCCAGTTTCTTAGTGTAGATTTTATTTAATGTAACCCCTTGGTGCCCTTTAACATGTTTTTAGTCTGTTGTATTTCTTTTAATTAGTGGTTGGAGGTATAAGCTTGATCAGGTTAAGATGTCTGTGTGTTTGTTTTACTGTTATTATTGTTGTTTTACAAGACATTAGCCGTCATGTATTGTCTGGTTGTCTCTCTTTGTGCCATGTTGGTAGTCATTAAGAGTTATTATCTTTATCCATTAATCCTTTAGAGATGGTAATTCTCTCATTGTCTCTTTCTTAGTTCATTGGTTGAAATACTTCTCCATGTTATGCTAACCTTAAAAATAAAACAACCAAGTATTTTACCAGCAAAAATGGGTTTATTTGAGAATAAAAGAGAATTGCAATTCAGGATGCGCAAGCTATGGTAAAACCACAGGCAATTGCTGGAGAACAAAAGACGGGTTCTCACTTTTATAGAGAAGAGGGGAAAGTTAGGAGGGCCCTTATGAGCAAAAAAGCGTATGGGAGTGAATTAGGAATTTGAAGTATAGTGGCTTTTGGCTAATTGTGACCTCTTATTGGCTAGGCTGTTTTCAGGGTATAAGGAAACCTTTCTTCCTCTGCTGGGATAGTAATGTAGTAGCTAAGTAGAATCGACTTTGCTGGGTGGGGCTGTTAACTTTTGGCTCTGTAACTGACCTAGACTGGTAGGGTGTGAGAGCTCCCCCTACTGGCCATATCACTCCGTTTTAACCGAAGTTTCCTGCGTTTTCACAGGAGAAATCTTTTCTTGTTCATAGCCACCACTGATTATACGGAGGGAAAAGTATAATATTTGCAGTGTTCTCTTGTAATATTTAAATATCTTCTGCATCTATATTTTGTACAATTTTATTTAACTTGTTTGTGCTTTTTTTCTCCAGTAATTGATCATATTTGCAAAAGGTATTTTGTATTTTAAAAGAACTGGCTTTTGTTATTTAGCTCTACTGTTATTTGTTTCATAATTTTTGCATTTATATTAATTATTTCTAACTTTAAACTTCTTTAGGTTTATTATAGTCTTCTTTGCCTGGCTTCTTGTACTGCTTGGATGTTTTAAATATTTCTTAATTTTTCCATACATTCAAGGGTATGTATAGCCAGCTAAGTTATCATTTAGACAGTATCACACCAGTAGTGTCGTATCGCTTTATGTGTATTACTTAAGTTTTTTTACAAGTTGAATATATCACTCTATTACTTATGATATTAGACTTTTTTCAACATACATATAGAAAAAATGGAGAGTATAAATTATTTTTATTTATTTATTTTTGTTAAAACAATATTTTAGAGCAGTTTAAGGGCCATAGCAAAATCAAGGGAAAGGTATAGAGATTTCTCATATACCCACACTCCCCACACATGCATAGCCTTCCCCATTATCAACACTCCTTACAAGAGTGGTAATTCCCTCAGTGTTTTCTTTTTTAAATTTCAGTTATTGTATTATTCAACTCTGATTGGTTCTTTTATATATATTTTCTATCTCTTCATTGAAGTTCTCACTCATTGTTTCCATTCTTCTCTCTGGTGTCATGGGTATCATTATGATCATTACTTTTTTTTAATCAGGCACATTATCTGTTTTATTTAGCTCTTTTTCTGAGTTGTTTCTTGTTTTCTCTTTTGAAACATATTCCTATCTCCCTATTTTATGTCACTTTCTGCGTTTGTTTTTCTGGATTAGGTGGAACAGCTACTTTTTCTCAACTGGAAGGAATGTTCTAGTGTATGATTTTCCCTATGTTGACTGTTCATGCTTCGGAGCTTTGCTGGCTGGCTGGAGCTGAGGTTGGCATGGGAGGCCCTGCGGCTCTCCACATAGAGGGCGCCCTATCAGCACTGCTAAAACGGAAGTGGGTGCAGGTCAGGGTGTCCCAGTTTTCTGTGGGCTGAGGGGACTCCAGCAGGACATTGGAAGCTGAAATGGGTGCAGGTTGGAGTATCTCAGGGTGCTCCATGGCGGGGGGTGTCTTGATGAGGCCGCTGGAGTGGCTGGACCTGATGTGGTGTGTGGACCAGGAGGTCCTTGAGCTGTTGGCGCAGAGGATGCCCTAGTAAGATAGCTAGTAAGAGAGCTGAAACTATGGTGGGTACAAGCTCAGGAGACCCAATGCTCTACACACAGAGAGGCTCTTGGCAGGATAGCTGAAGCAGATGTGGATGTAAGCAGGGGTGTTTCTGGACCCTGCACAGAGGGAGCCCTGAAGGGGCAACTGGAACTAAGGCAGAATACAGACTAGGAGGTCCTGGGGCACACCGTGCAGGGGGCATCCTGGTAGCTAAAACTACAGCTAAAACTAAAATGAGCACAAGCTGATGTGATCCCTGGGCTCTTCATGCAAAATGTGCCCTAGCAGGACAGCTGAGGCGGAACTGGGTGCAAGCCGTGGTGCCCCAAAGTGTTTAGTGCAGTGGGTGCCCTGGTGGAGCTACGGAAGCTAAGGCCAGTGCAGGTGGGCATGTTCCAGGGTGCTCCATGTAGGCGGTGCCCTGCTGGGTTGGTTGAAATTGATACTGGCACAAGCCTGGGGCTCCTGGGATGCTCCTCTTAGGGGACACCCTGGCAAGGTGGCTGGATTTAAAACAGACATTGACTGAGGTGTTCTAGGGAGCTCTGCATCAGGGATGCCCAAGCAATTCATCTGAAGTCGAAGTGTGGGTCTGGAGTGTTCTGGGGGTGCTTTGTGCCTGTGTCACCTTGACATGAAGGCTGAGGCTGTAGTGAACACTGATTAGTGGTGTTCCAATGTTCACTGCCCTTTGGCCACCTTGGTGGGTCCGCTGGGGCTGGTGTGGGCTAGGCTCCTGGGGCTCACTGAGACAACAGGCCAATTAGGATGCCCAGAGTATGCATACTGGTCTCTGATTTCAAAGTGGAGGTGGAGGTGGAGTGTAGAATGTGTCTGTTTGCCCCTCCCACCTGGGGAATGTTCCAGCACCTCCCCTCATTGGTGGAGTTCTAGGGCTGACTCTTAATTTTTTTTAATTTTAATTTTTTAAAGATTTTATTTATTTGACAGTGAGAAACACAGCTACAGAGGGAACACAAGCAGGGGGAGTGACAGAGGGAGAAGCAGGCTTCCCGCCGAACAGGGAACCCGATGTGGGACTCGATCCCGGGTCTCCGGGATCATGACCTGAGCTGAAGGCAGTCGTCCAACCAACTGAGCCACCCAGGCGCCCCTAATTTTAATTTTTTAATGATTTATTTATTTTATTTTAGAGAGGGGGGAGGGGCAGGTGAAGAAGGAGAGAGAGAATTCCAAGCAGATTGCCCTGGAATTCTTGTCTAAGCACAGAGCTCATCTCGGGCTTGAACTCATGACCCTGAAATCATGACCTGAGTGGAGATCATGAGTCTGTTGCTCAATGGACTGAACCAGCAGGCACTCCAGGGCTGACTCTTTAACATGCTAGTTGACATTTAAAATTGTGGCTTTTTAAAGAAAGAAAATAATATGAAATAATTTTTAACATAAATAAAAGAAAAAAAAAGCAAAAAAAAGACAAAGTGAAACTAAAAAAAAAAAAGACCAAAACCAAACCAACCCAAACCAAACCAAAACAAAACCCAAAAAACGAAGCAACCCCCCCAAAACCCCAAATAACAACAAACCTCATGGCTTATTTTCTGTTCCCCAGTGCGACTCGATGGGGTGGCCTGTAGACTCTAGGGTCACTGTGATGACCAGAACTGCCAGTGAGGACATTCAGATCCTGCTCCCTTCTGGGCTTTTATGCTGGAGTGGGAAAGTTAATGTGCTTTTCTCTAGTCTTTCTCACCTGGAGAGTGTTCCCACAGTTCGTCCACCATTTGGCAGAATTCTAGTGGTTGTCTTTTTTACATGCCAGTTGTTCTTTTTTTTTTTTTGTATTTGCTAGTTTTTCTTTTAAAGTATGACTGTCTTTCTATACCCAAGGACATAGGGATCTGTTCCTGGTCCCTCAGTAATACCCCTACCCACTGCTGTCCTCAGTGTTAGGATTAGGGATTCTTTTGTTACTGTCTCTCCATCTTTCCTGCTGTTCTCTTTTGTAGTTCTCTATTTTTGGTTGTGTAGAAGCTGTTCCGTCAGCCCTCTGTTCTTCAGGAGGAGTTCTTCAATTCACAGGTGATTTGGTGTGTTCTGTGGAGGGGCTGAGTTCAGGGTCTTCCCCCATTGCCATCTTGCACCCAACAGTTGTTTTAAAACTACTGATTTTAACGTGTATATATATATATTTTTTTTTAAATAAGATTTTACTTATTTATTTGACAGAGAGAAACACAGCTACAGAGGGAACACAAGCAGGGGGAGTGAGAGAGGGAGAAGCAGGCCTCCCGCCAAGCAGAAAGCCTGATGTGGGGGCTTGATGGTGGGGGGGCTCAATGTGGGGCTCGATCCTGTGACTCTGGGATCATGACCCAAGCTGAAGGCAGACGCCTAGCAACTGAGTCATCCAGGTGCCCCTAACGTGTATATCTATTTTTGTAAGGTGTCTGTTAAGATCTTTTGCCCATTTTAAGATCCGGTTGTTTCCTTAATTTTGAATTTTAGGTGTGCTTTTTAATTTTGGATAATAGTGCTTTATCAGATGTTTCTTTTGCAAATATTTTCTCCTAGCCTATGGTTTCTCATCTCATTCTCTTGACATTGTTTTCATGGAACAGGAGTTGTCAATTTTAATGAAGTCTAGCTTAATCAATTATTTTGTTCATAGATTGTGCCTACATCTAAAAGGTCATTGCCATACCCAAGGGTACTTGGTTTTCTCCTATGTTATCTTCTAGGAGTTTTATAGTTTTTCATTTCACACTTAGGTGTGTGATCCATTTTGAGTTAATTTTGGTGAACGGTGAAAAGTCTGTGTCTAAATTAATTTTTTTGCACGTGGTTGTTTAGTTGTCCAACATAATTTGCTTGAAAGGACTATCTTTTTCCCATTGTACTGTCTTTGCTCCTTTTTAAAAGATCACTTGACTATATTTATATTTGCCTATTTCTCAGATCTCTACTCTGTTCTAGTGTTCTAGTCATCTATTTTTTCACCAATACCACACTCTCTTGGTTACTATAGTTTTGTAGTAATTCTTGAAGTTGGGTAGTGTCAGTTTTCCGACTTTATTTTTCTCTTTCAGTATTGTTTCTTGTCTCTCACATTTCTTTCTGGTTCTTTCTTAATTTTTTTTGTTGTCTTTAATTTCTGGCCCAATACTTCCAACAGCCCTGCCACATCTAATTCTGATACCTGCTTTTTCTTTCTTTCCTTTCCTGCTTTTTTTCTTTAAACTGTATTTTTGCCTTTTGGTATGCTTTGTGATTTTTTCTTGATAATTGGACATGATGGACTGGATAGAAAGAACTACTATAAATAAGCCTTTAACATGGTGGTAGGATGTTTGGGGAGAGGAAATTTTCTACATTCCTATGTTAGATCCTAGTCTTTTAGTGAACTTGTGCATCTGGACTGTGAACTTCACAAGTGTTTCATTTTTTTCTCCCCCTTCCCCTTAGGAGGAATAGGATGACTAGACTAGGCTGGAATTGAGTATTTCCTTTCTTCGGTGTGGAAAGCTAGAGCTGACTGGAGTTGTGTATTTCCCTTCCTTCCTGGTCAGTTATGGTCTGATAATATCCTAGCAGGGTAGGCTTCTGCTAATGCGGTTCTCCTGAGGGCAGGCCTTATTAAGAAGAACAGGGTACTCTGACATATTTCAAAATGGTTCCTTTGTACTTCCCCCTGCCAGAAGCATGGGGGGATTTTTCTAAATATTGACTGTGGGAACCTGGTTGAGCTCTTAGAGTAAATCTCACAGTATTTTGCACCCCTTCTCCAGTGATTGCCCCCTGGAGTTTTTAACTCTCAAAGTTGTCTATGCTGAGCCTTTAGTACTTCATCAATTACAGTTCAGATAACCACAGAACTGGTTCCCACAATGGTTTCCAGTTATGAGCGTCTCCTCTGGTGAGTTATAAACCTCCTGTATTCACCTGCCTGTCTCTCCAATCTTAGGGACTGTGTTTTCCCTGTGTCTTCACCTCTTCTATGGATCCAAGAAGAGTTGTTGATTTTTTAGTCCATTCAGCTTTTTTTTAAAAAGATTTTATTTACTTATTTGACAGGGAGAAACACAGCCAGAGAGGGAACACAAGCAGGGGGAGTAAGAGAGGGAGAAGCAGGCTTCCTGCCGAGCAGGGAGCCCGATGTGGGACTCGATCCCGGGTCTCCGGGATTATGACCCGAGCCGAAGGTGGTCGCTTAACTAACTGAGCCACCCAGGCGCCCCTAGTCCATTCAGCTTTTAACTCATTTTTAGGAAGGAGAGGAAACTTCCAAGTTCCTTACACGTGGAAAGTAAAAATTGTTTTTGAGAATGCTGTGAAGAGGACGAGAGAAATAAAATGTCATTTAGAGGAGATTTCATGGAGGAACACCTGACTGGCTAAGTCAGTGGCTCATTGGTGAGGAGCCTACTTAGAGGTGATTTCAGGGTCCAGGGTGTTTTGTTTTGTTTTTATTAGTTATAAAGCTAAACATATTTAATTGCTGGCCACAGAGTTGGTTTATCCCAGGAATACAAAGAAATTTACCATTAGAAAATCAATCAGTGTAATTGGCCTCATATAACACTCAGGGATTGTCCAGGAAAATAGAAATATCTCTAAATATTTAACACAGTGAAAATTTAATATTGGTGAGCCTAAACATCATAGCCTTCAGGGGACAGCCCCTGTGTAATTGAGGGCAGAGTAGGAGAAGAATGAGGGATGGATCTAGGAACAAATAGTCCCAGGATTGCCTTACCATATTTACAGATTGAATAAGGAAAATAATATTTAATTTGATAAATAAAAATAATTAATATCTACATTCAGTCATAATAAAAAGAAATGCTAGTCCCAAAATATAAAGTGTGTATTTGTGAGTCCATACTGATGTAAACAAATGACTAATAAATAAATAAATGGGAGAGACTAGATACATCTCCCCATGTGGGAGAATTACAAATTGTTGATGTAGATACTCCCCATTCAAGGCAAGGGAGCATAACCCTTCACTCCTTTAAGTCTGTGCTGTGCCTAGTGACTTCCTTACAAAGAAAGTGCAATGTGAAAAGGGTGGGAGAGAGAGTAATTTTGCAGTACAGAAGCCTGAAAAATATGACCTCAGTCAGGTGATCAAGATTAACATCAACTCTGATGTCATGGTGATAGTATGTACCCTCGATATGATGTCATGAGAATAGCACTTTCTCTTTGTGTTATTCCTCCCCCAAACCCATAACCCCAGTATATTTATGATGAAATCATCAGAAGAATTCAAGAGTGCCATCCTGTAACATACCTGGCCAGTAGTCATCAAAGCCGTCAAAGCCACCAAAATTAGGATTGCCCAAGAAACTGTTAGTCAAGAGTATTGTAAGGAGACATGATGACTAAATGTATTGTGGGATCCTGGATATGATCCTGGAACAGAAGAAGGACATTAGATAAACACTAAGGAAATCTTAAAGAAAAAAACTAAATAAATCTGAATAAAGTATGAATTTGTGTTATTAACATTATAACAGTATTACTTCATTAGTTATGACAAATGTACCACGTGAATACAAGATGTTAATAAAGAGGAAACCAAGTATTGAGCATATGGGAATTCTTTATACTATCTTTGCAAGTTTTTTTATAAATCTAAAACTATTCTAAAATAAAAATCTTATTAACAAATGAAGAAGAGGGAAATAAGTCAATCGTAGAAAGACAAATACCATATGATCTCACTCATATGCGGAATTTAAGAAACAATCAGATGAACATAAGGGAAAGGAAGGAAAAATAAGATGAAAATTGAGAGGGAGACAAACCATAAGAGATGCTGAACTCTAGAAACAAACTGAGGGTTGCTGGAGAAGAGGTGGGGGTGACCTGAAGATCCTGTTGTCTTGCAGAAAACCCTTCCTGTAGACCTCCGCTACTGGGGCTTTGGGTACTTAATGGAGTAATGGAGGGGTCTCTCTCCTCCCTGAGGTCAGGGGTACTCTAAGTGGAGAGAAGATAGGAATCATGTAATGATTCCACAGCGGTCAGGGAGCTAGTGAGAGCACCTCCCCTTCTACCACATGAACTACATCAGTCTGGGCACGATGTCATGGAAGTGTGTAATAAAGTCCCTCCTAATTGGAGAGGCTTCAGGCTCGCAGTCTTATTCTCTAAGAATGGCGTCACCCATAAATAGGGCCCTAAGGTTATTAGCTGAGGGGACCCCATAGGAGGAACAAGTCCACTGTGGTCATTTGATTCACCCATGGAGAACTGCTACTCAGAAATGAGTCCATTCTGTCCCCGATCCACCATTTTTTTTAGCTGCTCTCAGTCTTGACAAGACTCACAGAAGAATTCAGAAACATTCAGAAATCCTGAGATCCCAAAAGAAGTTTACTTGTAGCGTTGTCAGAGATTTCAGTGGAGGCTTGCGTTATCTCCAAGTCTGCTTTGCTCAGGACCAAGTCAGCCCAGAGTGGGTGAAAATACAAATTGGAGTCTTGTCCATAGGGAGGGGGAGGTAAACCTTCCTTCAGAGGTCAGAAAGCTCTCCTTTAAGAATGACAAACACTCTCTCTGATGATTGACAATGTTTTGTAATTTTAATGTATGTCACTGGTTCATGGGTCAAAGTTAAAGATGAGAAAACTACTACAAAGGAGGGCATAGGTACCACTGAGTGGGAAGAGGAGCAAGTAATATCCCTGCAAAGATCAGGGGAAGCTCCCAGTGGTTTTCTTAGTACCTCTCAGTGATGCGTGGTTCACCTCTCCTGGGTACATAGCAAACTAAATGTCCTGGCTCTTCATAGTTATGTCAGGCTATAATTTCTAGTTAATGAGTTGTGAGTACATGTGTATCCTTTTTGAATGTAACATTTAATCACTAGTGTGAGATCCCTCCCCCAGCTTTCCCTTCCCTCCACTACATGCCAGTGATGCTTCCGTCAGCTTGTCCCTGAGCGGCTACCGTGAGTGGAAGTTGCCCTGAGGATGTGCATTGGACATACAATATGATATGGAAATAAAGATATTATGGACTTAAGTTACTGGGATTCTGGGATTGTCATCACAAGCAGCACTCACCTAACATTTCCACATGGATTATCCAATAACAAATTGGACATTACATGGTTAGCCATTCTCTGGTGGTGTGATGGGGCGGAGTCCCGCCTACTCATTGGACAGGAAGCTGTGGTCTCACTTCCATTATCAAAATATCCTCGTTTTCCTCTATGTAGGGAGTGTCAGGATGGAGGCTGCCCTGGAGCCCTGGTCTATGCCAAACCACAAACAGAGGGTCTTTGGTTAGGTGCAAAATTGTATGCTGAAAGAAGTATACCAACATTAGCAAGAGTTTGTGTTGTGGCCATAGAGGTGTGCCACCTGGATGTTTAGCACGAGAATCTATTGTCGGGGGCATAGTTGCTTGCCAGCCTCAGCTGCATTTGCAAGAAGGCTGCACTTCTCCTGGGATGTTCCTGTCCAGTGATATAGTGTGGTAGAGATAATAGTGCTGACCTGTTCCTGCCTAAGTAGTACCAGAGGACTCAATTACCAGAGCACATAGCTCACACCCCCACATCACCCCCTACAGATGTGCCAGCACCCCTTCACCAGTCGCACCTAAAACCATATGGGATTCCTCTAGGTCCTGGCTGGTTTAAGCATGCGCTGGTTTAGTATGCGGGTATAAGCTGAAAATGGATGGCACTTGGGGGTGGTCTTGAAAGAGTGGGAAGGGAAAATCTTAATGGGCAGGGCTTTGGGCAGTGCACCAGCCCTACGGTGAGAATGGGCTGGGAAAGGAGAAGACTGGAAGATGTCCCCAAATGAACAGGGTCTTGCGCAAGAGCACAAGGAGTATTCTAGACAGAAGGGCGGCTGGGGTCCAGTATCTCCAGTAAATTTTTAACCTCTGTCCCCCCATGCGATATCAAAGGAGACTTTCTAAGAGCTTGACTTGGTTTTTCTTAAAGATTTTAATTTATTTGAAAGAGAGAGGCAGAGGGAGAGGGAGAAGCAGACTCCCCACAGAGCAGGCCACTCTCCCCCGATGCAGGGCTTGATCCCAATACTCTGAGATCATGACCTGAGCTAAAGGCAGATGCTTAACTGACTGAGCCACCCAGGTGCCCCTAAGAAGTTGATTTGTAATTGAGATAGAGAAATCTAGAGTCAAGGATGCTGAACTGCATTCTGTTGCAGCAAATCTTAGGTTGGCCATGGGAAGAGTTCATGTTCAAATTCTGGCACTTGCACATTGGATGTAGTCTCTGAGCTGTTTTCAGATCATTGGACAAGAATGCATTTAAATCTCATGATAAATAGTTCCTTATCCCCTATTACTTTAAAAAATATCAGTCTAAAATGCACTTAATATTAAAAAATAAAACAAACATGCCTTGGTTCTGTATTCCTCACTAATTCTCTTGAGATTCTGGTCAGGAGGAGAGCTTAGGAGAAACCCGGGAAGCAGTACCAGGGCAGTACCAGGGCCCCCGGGAGGCCCCGCCAGGGCTTGGAGGAAGCCCAGCCAACATGGGAGGCTGGGAAGGGGGGCCTTGCCAAAAGCCTGGTGAGATTGTGGCAAGGGCCCTTTCACCCTAAGGGAAGCTATAAAGGGAAAGGGATCCCATACCCCCCCTCCTTCCATCCTATCCCTTAGGGTAGATACGTGATCAGTGGGTGGTGACAGTAGGAGCATTCAAGGCCAGTAAGCTCCACTTGGGGTCGCTGGCCACCTTCAAAACCTGACTTGTGAAAAAAAAAAAAAAAGACAAAACCTGACCTGTGGCAAGAACTCAGCCCCCAGAAAAGAACTCAGTAGCTAAGAGTAGGCTCCAGGTGTACCGTGGAAACTCCTCCTCATCTCCAACAGCATTTTCTCCTGGGCGGAACTGTAAGGCCACCAGGCCCCTCCCACCACGGGCTAATCGAGCAGCACGCTGCCTTCATTTGTGAGTTCATTGGCCAGCCAGGGGCCTCGAGTCCAAGCTCTAAACATGCTCAGGACGCTACAAAGTTTTTATAACTTGAGCATGCCCTCTTTCCACCCCCATAGGGTTTTCTTGCTCTCTAGTCTGTACATCTATATTGGCAAAAGAGATTTTTTTTAATGTTCTTAAAGAAAGATGCCCCTGCCAATGGAAATAAATGTTCACATTATATTTTGGCACTATAGTGGCTTGACTTATTCCACAACCTTTGTTTTATTTATTTTTTTACTTATTTTTATTTTCTATTATGTTCAGTTAGCTTCCATACAGTACATCATTAAGGTTTTTTTTTTTTTAAAGATTTTATTTGACACAGAGAGAAAGAGCACGGGCATGTGCACAAGCAGGGGAAGCAGCAGTAGGAGAGGGAGAAGTAGGGTCCCCGTTGAGCAGGGATCCTGACATGGGGCTTGATCCTCAGACCCCAGGATTGTGACCTGAGCCAAAAGCAGATGCTCAAGCGACAGAGCCCCCCGGGGCGCCCCTTAGTTTTTGATGTAGTGTTCAATGATTCAGTAGTTGCATGTAACACGCTGTGCTCATCACAACATGTGCCCTTTGTTTGAAATGATTAAAATGGCTTGTGTGAAAGTGCAAACTAATTTCAACTGTACAATTTCCACTCTGCTTGGAAACCATGGGTTCAAATGTCTTAGGGTATGAGTAGGTCAGTGTGCAAAGCCTTGGGGAGGCAAAGGCGAATAGTGGCAGCCACAGGCTTCCCGGGCCCAAATGGAACTCCTTTCTACCTGGACAGAGAAGAAACACAACAACCCAGAAATGTAATTGCCATTATATATATTTATTTTCTCCTTTTGGCAATTTATAAACCTTTATTTCAGCATACTTTTCAGAAGCATAATTTTATGTTTCTTCATGTTTTCCTTCTTTGAAGTCTGGACTGGTCAAGGTCTTTTTCATGCAAAAATGTACATTTAATGAGGACCAAGGGGGAAATGGGTGGTCTTGGGTGGGGGGAGTCTCTGCTGTTCTGCACCCTTCTGTAGGTCAGGCCAGTGAGACACGTGGGTCTTGGTCCTCCTCCTGTCTCGGTTTCCTTGAAGACCTCCATGTTTGTGCTTCTACTGTATTTCATCTGCCTCAGAATGGCACTGGCTTGCCTGTCTGAAGAATTCTGTTGTATGGCCCAAAGTCAGGCACCGCGGCCGGTTTCACTACCCTCGGGCACCTTCGGTTCTGCCCATGACACCTGACCCCAGGGGATACAGTCTGGCAAGATACAGCGGGTGCAAAGTCTCACACGTGTTGAATTCAGAGGTGACCCTGACCAGTTGGGGCTATTTTACAGTTGAAATATATCAGAGAGACACTGGAATGCCCTCCCCCTCCCCACCCTGAAAACCCAACACTGATAAGAGAGGTTTCATACTGATCACAGGACACGACACAAAGAACACAGACACACCGCACTTTCAATAGAATAAGACACGATTCCCTTTGATGCTCAACACCGCGGCAAGGTACCATGCAGGTCGATAGCTTAGCAGATGCATTCATTAGTTAATAGCTCAAAGGGTCAGTTCTTTCATGTATAGAATAAAGAAACCTCGCTAGGAAGGGCCATAGTGTCAGCAAAGCTTGCTTACAAATATGCAAAGACATTACAGCCTTGCTATTAACAAGATGACACAGATTATAAGAATACATTGTACAAGCTCCAGTAAGACCCGACAGATCATCCGTTCTCTCTGTAAAGACACACATCCTTACAACAAAATGCCAGTCTGAAGACACAGAGTACCCTTCCTGTGGTAGTGGCGGAGAAGGGACCTAGCGGCAAAGTTTATGGGATAGCCCATAAAGAGGAAAGATAGGCAGAAAAGTGAGGTGGGGGTTGCTCCATACGACACTCAACAAGACCCTGCCTTCTGCCCGGGCTCCCAACTCTCTCACCACAAGCACCCTCTGATTGGCTGGGGCTGAGAAGGGCTCTGTGTGAGGTGAAGGGTGGGATGGGATGTAGGCAGCTGGCTGAGGACGGGGCTCAACGACGATGCTGACGACAGAACACACACAGAACACAAGGGGAGACCTGGCAATTTCCTGGCTCAAACGACCCAGTCCATGACAGACTCCGAAGGTTCTCATTTCTGCAAAGATGTCATTGCCAAACCTCCCCTCACCTTGACACATGACCTCACACAGTGAGAGTTGCAGTTGAGTTCAACTGCTCTCATTGCAGCACTTTAGGGCAAAATGTTCTTTTTAAGGTATAAATAGTTTTATCTAGCTACATGATCTACAGAGATATTTACAACTGGCCTCTCCGCCCCTCTCCCGTGCTTGAAGCCTTCCTGTGAGGCACACCTTCAAACCTACCTTCTGGTCCCCACCGCTCCAGTCTCGCTGGATGACATCACCCCCAAGTGAACTGCTCATTTCCCACACGGCTCAAAGGCTCTCCAGGGTTCTGGAAACCCAAATCCCAATCAGTCATCTAATGCTTAGGCTCCAGGAAGCAAGTCTTTCAATAGGCACGATGGGAGCCTCAGACGTGGGGTCATTTCTCTCCTCCCAGCCTGGATCTTTCTGTCAGAGGTATCCAAAAAGAGACCTTAGATACTCCAGGGGCAACTTTTCTTATTTTTAGCTGTTTCGTGAGTTTGTGTGTAAATCTGAGGATAATCATGTGAGTGGGTATGTGAATATATATATGTGGTTGTGAGTGTGCGCGTGTTTGTGTGTACCTCTGTTTGGTGCTGAGGGTGAGTGGCCACATGTGTATACATGTGTGCATGTATGTGTAGGAGGCTATATTTATATGCTGTGTTTATAGAAAAGAAGACCGATGGAAAATTGGGCTGATTTAGGCAGTCAGCCCCTGGGGCCCCTGGGACTCCTTTGGTCAATGCTCTCACCCTGTGCCCATCTCTTTCCCCGGAATGGGTGGGAGAAGGGTGTTCTGGACTCCAAATCCAAGGCCATATCAAGATGCAGGATGGGTTACTCTAGTGCTGCCACCGCACTGTCCATGCCTGCAGCCCCCTCCCCAGCTAGTTGATCCCTGGGCTAGTCCCTCACATCACCCACCTGCTTCTGGCGGCCTTCAGCCCCCACACGTGTTGGGCTTACAGTGTGATTACAATAAGGGGATGAGTTATAAAGGCTATATACAAGTCCCTCTCTGGGTCTTTAGCTTTCCCCACCCATTATCTACATCATATATCTGTTCTTAATGCATCTTCAAGGCACTGCCCCCCCAACTCTACACTCCCGGATTGTCCCATGTTCAGGCACTTCCTATCTCAAGGCACTACACTGTCACTTCCTGGGACTACCTTCACTTCTCCGGTGTCTTCTCTCCAGGAGACAGCACAGATGGGTGGAGGGAGGAGAAGAAGAGTGGATGGGGACCGGGAGACACTGCTCCCTGGAACAGGAAATTGGGAAGAAACAGTCACTTAACCAGCCTGGCCAAATACAGTCATGCGGGAACAGGCCAAAGGAATTTGGGTGGTTCTAGAAGAGCCACCAAGAGGAAATACATATACTTCCGGGTGTATTTCCTTCCACACTCATTCAAATCACATACATAAACATGGGTATGCACACATGCTCTCCTATACCCACGGCATAAACCCACGTGCCTCCACACAAGCACACACTCTTTCATAGGGGTGTGCGCACACACACAAACACGCATCCACACGTCGTTATATATACACTCTTATGCACACCAATATACATTTACATTAATATACAAAGAGCTATACAGCTTCTCAAACGGTTGTATGTACAGACAATTACTCAGCTACACACAGAAGCACTGACACAGGCACACAGTTCAAAGGGTAGGTGGCTGAGGGGCTGCGGGAGAGGCTGCCTACGCAGGAAGGAGAAACTATTTCCCTTAGTGGCCCCCCTGGGCGGGCAGCACCCATGTTTCATGTGCTTGGTTCACACTCACTGGCTGGTCACTGGCCACTTCCTGCAGAGTTGTTCCAAGTGCTATCGAATGAGGTCTGATGCCCGGCATATAAGTAGAACCTGACGGAGCACCCCCATTTGTAAAGAGGGGAGGAGAAACGGGAGCACTTCAGTTGAGAGAATTAAGAGGATAAGAAGAAAGAGCAAGTGCTGTGGCTCTACCACTTATCATCCTTAAGCATGAGACATAGCTCCATTTTTCTCCCCTTGGAAGAGTGGGGACAACACGCTTTGCCTTCCCTGGCTCACTGGGCTCCTGTGAGGGCGTAACAATGTGATGGGTCACTGAGCTTGTGGACATTTGCTATGCACTAGACACACAAGATTACTACAGAGACTCACAACAATTGTTCGTCTGCTGTTGTAGACCAGGTGATGAAATAGCAAGTCAGAATTTCCTGACCCTAGTCTTCATTCAGCAAGTGATCAAGTCAGGATCTGACCTAGACAGGCGTACCCAGTACCCAGCCTGTTTTATCAAGCACTGTGAAGCAGAAATATAGACAAGAGTTAAGTTCTAATCCCTGCAGAGATGCCCGTTCAATCTGGGCATCTCCAACTTGACCTCATCACCCCCTGCAAGCTCCTGCTGGAAACATGATCTCTCACTCACTGTGCCATCTCACTCAGTGCCTCTACCCACCATACTCCGCTCCCAACCGCACACTCAAAATACAACAGAAAATAATAGTGGGCAAGAGGCACTTTCAAGATGATGGCTTGCACTTCCCTTGTGCATCCCTGCTCAACCTTAATCAGGGGGTGAGCAAGGACTAAATTCCTTGGAGGGAAAAACAGAAGAAAAAAGTAATGAAAAAGAAAATTCAACACATCATGGGGGAGGGGCAGTAAACCCCCCAGAAATGTTTATGTGCAGGGCTTGGATCCTTCCTCTGTCTCCCAACCTGGCTTTGTCCTGCAAACATTTCCAGGGGCTTTTCTGTGTTTCACAGATATTAGAAGTCTTTGAAAAGGTGACAGCCCTCTAGCAGAGAAGGAAAATCGGTGTGCAGGTATACCTCCAGCTCCGCCTCAATCGCTTTCCTCCCAGCTAGAACGTACCCTTTTCAACTACTTCCCACCTCATGTTTATAAAGAGAAAGGTAGAACTGATTCAACTGTCCAAATAACCACAAAATAAAATGAGCCAAGAAAAGAAGGCAAAATGGAATCAAGAGGAACCTCGAAAGGGGCACTATGCGGCTAATAGATATGATATGCCCAGTAGACAATGTTGAACACCACAAAGGCAAGAGGGAAGAGGACCCGGGACCACCTGTCAATCTGAGGGACATAGTCAGGATCAAAGAGCTTGGAGGAGAACCCTTCCCTGAAGGAGCACCCAGGACTCGGGGGGTAACTGTCATCAGACTCTGAGTTACTGTCCTTGCTTTGGTCAAAGCTGATGAACTCATTAATATTAAGCCTCCAGTTGTTTCGATCACGCCTGAGTTGCTTCTCAAGGTCAAGGAAGCCGCTCTCAACGCTGATGTCACCGGGCAAGCTACGGACCTCAAGCTTGCCGCGAATCTCACTGAGCTTGCTACGGATCTCTTCAAGGCTGCGGCTTGCTTCCCGCACACACCTGTGGCCGAAGACCAGCAGATGCCTCCCACTAGGCCCAGGGCCCTCACTCTCATCTGAGCTCAAGTTCCCTTCAGGGTCTTCCGGGTCAAAGGTATCAGCACGGCCAGGGCCAGGGACTTCGGGAGGAGTAACACTGTCATCAAGGTCAAAACCATTAGGGTGGATGCCAGAGCTGGGCAGGGCCTCCTCTGAGGGGGAGGGGAGGTCACTCAGGCTTTCTTGAGAGGCCCGCCAGGACTGCTCGGAGAGAGAAGATAGAGAGCCGAGGCTTTCTGAGGTGGCCAGGGGGGCCTGCTCTGGGATGGCGATCAGAGAACTGAGGCTTCCTAGGCTTCCCAGGCAGTCCTGCACTGGCCTGGAGGAAAGAGAGTCACTTTCATCTTCTATGCTAACCTGGTCAGCCTTCAGGGAGATAGTAGACAGACTTCTCAAATCAGGAGGGTCGTATCCCACATGAATAAGCACTGAGGGTGGGGAGGGAGGAGGAGGAGGGAGAGGGTTTTCCTCATCAGCACTTGCAATGTCACTGCTGAGCTCTTCCACGGACAGAATCATCTCTTGCTGGCGTCTCCGGTGTGCAAGGGGCTGAGGAACAGGACCAAAGGGGTGTTAGCACGTAAGAGAACTCCACGGGGACCGCCCAGCCCGTGTCTCCTTGGGGCAGCTGCTCCCTCTGGAGGGCCGTGTGGTGGATGGAGCCTGTGAAGGAATGGGGTACTGCTGGCCACAAAAGCCTCAGCAGGGCTTTGGGAATTGAAAGAGCAAAGGAAGGAGGGGACGACCGACCTATTTCCTCTGGCATCTTTCTCTTCCTTTCAGCCTCCCTGTGCTCCTCTTCTCTCTGTTCCATCACCTGCCCTTACAAGTAGGCTAAGTGGACTGGATTTGAAGTCAAAATGTCTGGGAAAATCTGGTTCTGCCTCTTACTGCCTTGTGACCTTGCAACAATGATTTGACCTATAAAGGAGTGATGATAAAGTGTTCTAGTTCTTTGTTATCTGATGCGCACGCACGTGAGTGTGTTGTGCAAGGATTAAAGGAACTAAGAAATGCGAAACGGTCAGGGCTAAGCTTAGGCTGAAGAAGGTGCCTAATCCCTAATCAGGGAAAGCTGATTGTTGGTGAGAAGCCAAACCTGCACCATCAGTTCCTGGTAGCGGTAGCGGGCCATGACTCTTTGGGCTCTCCTGAGTCTCCTTTGGTTGCGCCGGGATCCTCCTCGGCTGTAGAAGACATAGTTGATGTAGGCATACTCCAGCAGGGACAGGAACACGAAGAAGAAGCTTACGGCCATATAGATGTCAATGGCCTTAATACAGGCAACTTGGGGCAGCTTATCTCGCAGATGTGAGTTGACGGCATTCAGGATGAGCATGGAAGTCAGACCTGTAAAGAACACGACACAGGGTTGGCTTCCTCAGGTAAGCCATCAGGCCCACATCCTACAGGAAGGGAGCAACCATCATCTCTGCGGTTGGGAGGGCCTGCAGCAAAAGCCTTCAGTTATCTAGGCCTGGAGACTCTGCTCACGTCCTCTCTTTGCTCCTCCTCCCCAGCTCTACACCCAGCCTTTGCTTTGATGACTCTGTGATTGAGGACCAAGTCCGAAGTCTCCAGTCACGGTTCCACAGACTTCCTCCTCCAGGCTCTTTTGCCTTCCAGCACATAGGCTTTCTTTTAGATCATGTCCCTCAGAAAGCTCTGTGAGCCCTTAAAATATTACGCAAATACCAAAGGCTTACTCCAACATGTACTCCTAAAGAAGGAGGCTGAGGAGTCTGCCCCAAAGATGCTGAAGGAAAAACCATACCTGGATGTGGGAAACACTGGGGCCAGATAAACTTGGGAGCTGATTCCCAAGTCACCCCCGTTTCCCCACAGCTCCTGCCCCAGGCACCCTGTGACTCAGTCTCCTTTTAGAGCCCCTGTGCCTTTTAATAGCGATATCCTGTTTCAGCGAGTGACAAGTCTTAAGCCTCTGCTTCCTACAAGCCTTGAAAACCCAGTTTGTGCAAGACTTTTCTGGTGCAGTTTTAGCCAACAAGATCGGGGTCATTTTGTCCTTCAGCATTTCACAGTTTCTACCCCAGCATTCCACTAGATACTCACTGAGGGCAGTTTCTCTGGAAGTCTTCTACTGCCATTTTGATGGCCATTTTGATATGTTGCTTAATCAATGTTTGTTGTACTGCGTTTCTAAATTTATGACTTGTTCATTCATGTATCCAGCAAATAATGCTTTCTAATACTTTGGGTCTGACATACCAAGATACCAGCCCTGATGTTTTTTTCCACACTTGTCTGTAACAGTGCTCTCTCTTCTGGGGATTGGCTAAGCCCCTGGATAAATGCCTCCTGGGCAGGTACCATATTGGTTCCTTGTCTGTGCGGTCACATACCACCCCAAGTATTACTCTCTTACTCTTGGCTTCTTTCTGAGCAAGATGATCCAGATTCTCCCCCTGGATGACGGGAGGACCTACCGACCGTCACTCTGGCTGCAGAAGATTCATAGTTCATCCAAAACGATATCCAAGAGATAACAGTAGTGAGAACAGTAGGCCAATAGATCTGTAGAAGGTAGCTGGTGACTTCCCTCTGGACGAGGAACCTCAGTATAAGGCGCACATAGGAGCCTGGCAAGGAGATATACTAGTTATTAGGGTTGTAGGGCTGAGGGGATTTTCAGGGTGAAATACAGCATAGAGGAAGGGAAGCCCCTAATATTCCAGCCCGGGCAGCCTTCAATCTGACCCTATTGGCCACCTTAAGGCCCGGGACCATGGCATGTCTGGAGGCCCATATGGCAGACAGATGTCCAGGAGTGTAACATGGGACAGAAGAGAGAAGAACTGGGCGAGAAGATCAAACCCACCTGTGTAGAAAAACATCTCTTTGCTAGTTGTCGTCTTTCCCAGGAAGCTGAACTGAGGAATGTGCAGCTTCTCAGTCCCCTGGATGGCATCCTCATTGCCTTCCCAGTATAATACAATGTCTTCAACCGTGTAGCCATCTGGGAGAGGGGAAGAAATAGAGTCTGGCTGAGAAAGCGGGCACAGGCAGATTTCACACCACAGCAGGCTCTGGAAACCAAGGAATGGTTGGAACCTACACTTTTAGGGGCAGCTCTGAGGTTTTCTGAGTTTGAGCACAAAGGAGGGGTCACTTGAAAAGGGAATTGTCACTTTGGAGTTTCTCAGCCAGGAAAGTAAACAGAGCAAACAGATGTGCTCCTATCCCACTAGCTTGCACTTGATTTACCGGTAGCATAGGTATAATTTCTCCGTGGGACTGAGCATTCACACATGAAAGGCCAACTTGTCCTAGATGCTATGGATATACTTCTGTCTGTGTGTCTATTCACCTACTGAAGAGAGAGAGGATGGGGAGGGAGCGGTTAGGGGAGATAATGCCGTTCCTGTCACTGTCCATTCTGCCTTTGCTTTCTGCATGGCCGTAACCTCGAGCAGAAAAGGAGGGGCCTTGGAAGATATACATACAGCTCTCCACTTCCAGCTTGCAGGTCTGCCTGTCCAGAGGGAATTTCTGCAGATCCAGGGAACAAGCTGCTGTGGTGGTAAGTCTGCAGAGGAGAAGGAAAAGGAAGGGAAAAGCGAGTCAAGGCGAGGCAAGCAAGCATTCCCGAGAAAACTGAGATGCTCCCTGTACCGTCCCACCTAACACCTTCCCAAGCTGCTTACACTAGAACTGGGTCCTCCTTACCTCCCTCCAGTTTTTCTTTCCCTCTTTCTCCTCTTCCTTCCCTTCCTCCTAGAGCAAAGCTGGGTCACCGTTGTGTAGGAGCAGAGAGGGAATGTGTATGTGACAGAGAAACCAAGGTGTCTGACAGTAAACCTCAGGGCACAGAACGGGGGGGGGGGGACGTGAGGAAACTGGATGGAGAGACAGAAAGTGGCCTTTCTTGCTGAAGAAGGAGCAAGGCTGTCCACAGGAAAGGGCGCTACCCTGAAGCAGCTGGGGCGCTCCGTTCAACGTGGAGTGCCCGTTGGTGGTGTGCAGGTACGGATGTGAGCTGTAGCCCAGGCCCGCCTCTCATCTCTGCGTATCGGCCACTGGGGCCGAGCAAAAGACAGCAGTGGGTATAAATGGGTAGCAGGTAGTCACATATCTAAGGCGGGCTGTGGAGAGCTGGGCAGGGGTTTCAAGTTGCCACGTGGTGGGTCTGTGAGAGGAGTCTGAGGAAGGATCTTGGAGGAGCCGCGGAAGCGGGAGACGTGGCTTACCACACAGAAGGGAGACTAGGCCTAGTCCCTTTCAACCCTTGAAGTCGTTTCCATTTTGTACACTGGGTAGGGTATGTGTGTGTGTGTCACCCTTCCATGAGGCCCCCTTTAAATGAAACAAGTATGACCAGTGACCTTGTTCCCTGCAAGCTTTGTGGCATTTTCACTCCAGCACGTTGGCCCACGGAGAAAGAAGAGAGAAACAAAGGGCTAGAGCAGGAGCGCCCCAGAGAAAGAGAGACTAAGAGACAGGGGCTGAACTCTGGGGCAACTACCTCTTGAAGGAATTTTCTGAGCTACACTTGTCTCTTCTGCTTGTCTTAGTTTATAAGAGGTGATGCTGTGAGGAGAGCCCCAGTGACCATCTGCTGGGCTATAAATAAGCTAGTGAGGATTTCTCCTATGTTTACAGAGCACAGCCTGGGCCTCCTGCCTGACGCAGACATGACCAACAATAGACATTGGGCCCTCCCTCACTGCACGGGCTGCAGCATTCCTTTGTCGTGGAAGAGAAAACAAACAAACATACATGACAAACGCATACAACGCTAAGGTGGATGGACAGCCAAGGATAGTGCGTCCCTTGCGGTGCATCCGTGGGATACTTAGTGGGGAGAAGGAAGCCTGCCAGGACGGTCCTCAAACCCCTGGGGAACTCACCGGATGCCATACCGCACTGTTCCATCTGGGTGAAGCTGAAACACGCGATTTTCTACAGTCACATCATGCACAAAAGCATCCTTGCTGTTTAGAAAGTAGCAGTCGGGGACCCACAACTTTTCCAGCATGCGGTAGTCCAGGGTCAAGTTCAGGCTGGTCTCATGGTATGCTAGACGTGCGTCTTTCCAGGTTTGATGAAAAAACATTGTGATTGTATAGTCCTGAGGGGGGAAAGGTGACTCTCAGTCGTGAGTTTGTCTAGCTCTCCATCCTCAAAGTGTGTGTGTGTGTGTGTGTGTGTGTGTGCGCGTGCAGGTGTACAAAGCACATCCCAAATATTGATGAGTATTGGCACATGTGAGAATGTTAAATGTTAACAATAAACTGAGCTTCATGTAATTCAAATCCAGGTCAGGAAATGAAATATTACCAATAACTTTCAAGTTTCAGTGTGTTTCTTCCAGAACATATTGTCCACACCTACCTCCTAGCAGTATCTGTTATCTTAGATTTTAATGATAATAGCTCTGTTGCTTTTTGTTAGAGTTTTATTTTCTATGTACGTATTTCTAGGAAACGTATTGCTTACTTGGACCTATTATTAAATTTTTTCTTCCAAATGGAATTATACTGTATATATTCATAATTTGTTTCACTCAAGATTCTATTTGTGAGATTCCTTCATGTTGATGTCTGTAATTAAAATCTGTTCACTTGTGGAGAGAATATTCTCTCATGTGAATATATAATGTATATACTACTACGTGAACACCAAAATTGACAAGAAATAAAAATAATAACGTGGAAGTCCCACTTTACCCCCTCACCACAGACAAATGAGAGTTCCCAATACTCCTGTCTGACCAATGCTGCTCTTGTCTGATTTTTGGCCTTCGCCCATCCGGTGGGTATGGGATGGATTTTTGCTCTGGTCTTATTTTGCATTCCAGTGATTAATAATAAAGTCAAATATATTTTCACATGTTCATTTGCTACTTGGTTTTCTTCCCAAAAGTGATGTTTCTGTTCAAATTTTCTAATCATCTTTCTATTGTTTTAAAAATGTTTCTATTGTTTTAAAAATTATCTTATTGGGACGCCTGGGTGGCTCAGTCAGTAAAGTTTCTGCCGTTGGCTCAGGTCATGATCCTAGGGTCCTGAGATCGAGTCCTACTTTGGGCTCCCTGCTCAGTGGGAAGCCTCCTTCTCCTTTGGCCTGCAGCTCTTGCTGCTTGTGCGCTCTCTCTCTCTCTGATAGACAGATAAATAAATAAATATTCTTATTAATTCACAGGAATTATGTATATTTTCAATAGCAGTTCTTTGTGTTGCATATCTGACTTATCCTTTTACAGTTGTTATACTGGTTTTATTTGTTTGTTTTGCAAAACAGAAGTTCTAGAAGTTTTGGCTAGACACAATTTTTTAAAAGATTTTATTTATTTATTTGAGCCAGAAAGAGAGAGAGAGGGAGAGAGAGAGAGAAAGAGGTGGTGAGGGGCAGAGGGAGAGGGAGAAGCAGACTGAGCAGGGAGCCCGAGGTGGGGCTCCATCCCAGGACCCTGAGATCATGACGCGAGCTGAAGGCAGATGTTTAACCAACTGAGTGACCCAGGCGCCCCTAGAGAGAATCTTAATATAGTTGAAATCACCAGTATTTATTTTTATGGCTTCTGTTTTCTATGACTTTTTTTAAAAGATTTTATTTATCTACTTGACAGAGAGAGAGATCACAGGTAGGCAGAGAGGCAGGCAGAGAGAGAGGAGGAAGCAGGCTCCCCGCCGAGCAGAGAGCCTGATGCAGGCCTCAATCCCAGGACCCTGAGATCATGACCTGAGCCGAAGGCAGAGGCTTTAACCCACTGAGCCACCCAGGCACCCTCTATGACTTTTTAAAGAAGTTTTACCATGAAGTCACAAAGACAGTATTCTATAAACTCTTTTAAAAACTTCACAAGCCTTTAACCTGTAGGTCTATAACTCATTGGATTTATTTATTTTTTTGCTGCAGGTGGCTGTAGTTTCCCAAACCTACCATGTTCATTTGTGTGGGCTCCGCTGCGAGTCAGAACAACAGGAGTTGGTGTATGACCCTGCTCCTTGCCGCATGCTCCCCGCTCCCAGGCCCATGGCGGATGCGAGCACACTTACCATAGTCATTTCTGAGATCTGGTCAATGCTGGAGATATAGATAGATACTCCCACAGGCACAGGGGCACCTACAACACAGGGAGACACTACTATTACCTGTGCGCTCTGGTAAAGCACGGCCCAGGAGCCAGACGGCCTGGGTTTGGACCCCTTTGGACACTTACTAGCTGTGTGACCTTGAATAAGTTACCTAACTTCCCTAGTGTTTTCCAAAGTGGCCGAGGTTCCTCAAAAATTTACAAATAGGACTACCCATGATCCAGCATGGTGCTACTCCATATTTACCCCAAATACAAAAATACTAATTTGAAGGGACACATGCACCCTGATGTTTACAGCAGCATTATCTATGGTAGCCAAAGCATGGGAACAGCCCAAGTGTCCATCGACTGATGAATGGATACAGAAGACATGATGGACTATTATTCAACTACGAAAAAGAATGAAATCTTTCCATCTGCCATGAGATGGATGGAGCGAGAGAGGATCATGCTATGTGAAATAAGTGCAAGAAAGACAAATACCAAGTGATTTCACTAATAATGTGGAATTTAAGAAACAAAACAAACGAACGTGGAGGGGTAGGGAAGAGAGGAAAACCAAGAAAGAGACTCTTAAGTCTAGAGAACAAACTGATGGTTACCAGACGAGAGGGGGGTGGAGGGAGGGGGCACGGGGGCGGGGATGAAGGGGTGCACTTGTCCTGATGAGCACGGGGTGACGTATGGAGGAGTTCATTCACTACACTGGACACCGGAAACTCTGATCACACTGTACATTAACTAACTGGAATTTAAATAAACATTACAAAAGTCACCTAGCCTGTCTGAGCTAAGTTTCCACATGGGTAAAACCAGAATAAGGACAGCACTGATCTCATGATTAGTGCAGGCCAACCACTTAGAGCAGGGCCTGGCCCATGATATGATGAAAGGAAGGGGTCACAGTGAGATAAAGACAAAATAAGGGGATGAAGCACTCTCACTCTCTTTCTAAATGTTTTTGTGATAAAAACTCAAGAGCAATGAGCCCCAAAACAGGAGCTAATATTTGCGGCGCGTATGAGCATATTTTTGTATGTCCATCTGGGAGTTAATATCTGTCTTTGTGTGAACGAATGTGTGTGTTGTGTACATGAGTGAATGAGAGTCTATTCACACGTACGAGTGAATGTGTGATTGTGTTCATGTACACGTGAATGTGTCCGTGTGTCTGTGTGTGAGAATGAAAAGCACATTTGGGTGCTTAAGTGTGTTGTGTGGGAGTAAATGAGTGTGTGCTTGTATGTAGGTATGTTGTAAGAGAGTGAATGTGTGTTCAGATGCAAATGAGCATGCGTGTTCGTGTGTTCATGTGCAACTGTGTGAGTGAATTTGTGACTGTGTGAGTGTCCGTGAGCTTGTTGACGTGCATGGCAATGTCTGAGCACGCCCATGCATAGAATTGAATTTGTGTGTTCATATGTGAGTGAATACATAAACATGCTTTTGTGTTTGCATACACCGCCCATGAGTAAGTGTGTAAACACGTGTAGGCCTGTAGGCGGGTGGGTATGTGGAAGTGCGTATATGAATGTGTCCATGTGCAAGTGAACGTGTGAGCATGTATTTGTGAGTTTGCGCGTGTGAGCGATTTGTATGTTCATATATGTGAGCGTGTTAACACATGAGCATATTCATCTGTGTAAGTGAATTGCAGTCTTCATGTATGTGAGCATGTTTGTGTAGGAGTAAGTATGCGAACGTCTGTATACGAGTGCATTCATATGGAAGTGTCGGTGAATGTGTGAACGTATTTGTGTTTGTGAGCTAGCGAACATGTGAACATATCTGTATATACGTGTGTTGTGTGGGAGTAAATTCATGGGTTGTCTGTGTGAGCCTGTTTATCTGTGAATGCATGTGAGCATGTCCACATGTGAGTGAGTGCACTTTCACGTTTGTGGGTTAGAGATGCTTTTACAGGAGTGTATGTCTGCCTGTGTACTGAAAGGGTGGGCCCGTGTGCCCATGTGAATCAGCATCCTCATGCCTAAGTCTGTGTGTGAGCGGGCTCAAAGCACGTGTGATGGAATGTATGAATGAAAGTGTTTCTGTGAGTGAATGTTTGGGAATGTAAGTGAAATTTTGAGTGTGTGACTTACGGTCACTGTGCGTGAGCATGTCAATTGTGCGAATGTGTGAAAGTTTGCATATGTGTGACCTTATTTGTATGCAAGTTCTAAATGTGATTTCGTGATCATGTTACCTTACTCACACTCATCACACTTACATATATGGGTGTCTGAGTATATATATGTGTGTCTTTCTGTGCTTGAGTGGGTGTGTGAGCCTGTCTGTGTGTGATTAAATATGAGTTTACGTGAGTGTGTTGGTGTGGAATTGAATGTGTGACCACTAGCACATTCACATGTGTTAATGTGTCACTGTGGGCACGAGAGACTGCGTGAGCACGTTCATGTGTGTGTGCTTGTGCACAGGTGTGCGTGTGCGTGCTCACGTGTGAACATGTTCATGTGGGGGAGCCGGCTCCCACGTGAGCGAATGCAGTAGACGTCGGTGTATATGGGTAATTGACGTGCATGAGTGAATGTGTGACCTGTTGATGTGTATGCCCATGTGTGTGAACACCCAGGCACGTGTGTGTGCATGCCGGTGTGTGTGTGAGCCAATGCGGCGGCGTGTCCGCGCCTGTGAACATGCTTGTGCACGGGCATAAGTGCGAGTGGGAGCAGAAGCGTGTGTATGAATACATTTTTTAACAAGTTTTCATTTAGTTATTTGAGAGAGAGAAAACACAACCAGTGGGGAGGGGTAGGCGTAGGGGGAGAGGGAGAAGCGGGTTCCTGGCTGAGCAGGAAGCTTGATCCCAAGACCCTGAGGCCATGACCTGAGGGGAAGGCAGATACCTAGCTGTCTGAGGCACCCAGGCGCCCCGTTTATGAGTACGTTTTTGAGTGTGTTTGTGAGAACATGTATAAATACGTCAGCAGGGGCATGTGAATGTAGGTAAGTGTGTATACTGAGTCCGTGAGTGAATGCACTTGTGAGTTTGCTCCTGCGAGTGCAGTGTGAGGGTGTGTGCTTTAATACGTGCGTGTCACCGCAGTGCGCCTCAGTGTCTTTCTGTCTCCTGGCTTTCTTTCTCCGTCCTGGGTATTGGCACTGCCCTCTCAAATGTAATAATGGATATGAAAATATGCAATAAAGTATAAGGTGCTCTGGCCGAAAGCTGCCTCCGCCTCGCTCGGGAGGCTCGCGTCTACTCGGCATGCATGACGCCACAGCACTGCTATGGGGACATGCGGGACCCTGGCAATTTCAGCCTGCTGGCTCCGCCGCAAAGAGGAAGTGCTCTTCCCATCCCGAGGTTTCAAGCAGGGACAGGTGATGGGGTGTCAGCCTGTGAATGGCAGCTGAGAAGCAGATGCGCCTCTCGTGAAGGGCATGGCCCAGACTCCAGCACTAGGGCTACCGTGAATGATTCCTAGCAATGTATGCAGTGAGAGAGGTTTCTAGAAATGTAGTGTTAAGCAGGCAACGAGTCCTAGAGGGGCCGTGCAGCCATCCCGGCCCCCACCTCACTCTTGGGTCAGACTTCTCATCTTAGACCACTTTGTGCTACTCAGGCAACCCTGTCCCTTACAGGGGAATCTTGAGGGACCTGAACCTAGAAGGCCAGGACATAGCCTTGTCCAAGGACCCTGAAGTGCAGTCCACATTTCCCTCACCAAGCCATGAGTCCTGGCTTGGGGATGTAGCCTGGAGGAAGGAGACCTGGGACTGTTTTCTAATTTACTCATCCAGCGGGGACACCTTATGAGAGTTTAGCCAAGGTATCCCATGGAAGGGAACGAGAAATTTTCAGATAAGTTCTCTAAATGCTATCTCTGGGGTGATGGTGTCAGCTTCACATCCCATAGGACGCCCTCCCGATGGGTTCAGGAAGACAGAAAAATTAGAAATTTTGTTACCACAACTCCCCGTCCTCCCTACCAGCCATCAGGGTACAGGAGGCGGATGCTATGTCATGCCAGGCCATCAATTAGGTGAAATCCTGCAGATCTGCCTTTGACAACACTGTGGAATCCCACTTCTCTTGCCCAGAAAGAAGCAACTGGCTCTTCTTCCTTCTCCTCTCAAGGAAGTAATAAGGCTCCCACAGCCTCATTACTGACTCACTCAACCTGACCACAGTCAGGTAAAGCCTCTGTATGTGGTGTGTGTGTGTGTGTGTGTGTGTGTGTGTGTGTGTGTGTGTGTGCGCGCGCGCATGTGTGTCCTTGAACCTCTATTTCACTTCAGGCAGAGGGGAATGTGATTCTGTGTCTGGTAGGAGGCATTAAAGTTAGTCCTGGTTTACCCCCACCCTGAAAGCCCGGACCCGTGTCCTATCGGTTGCCCCCCCCATCCCCTACTCCAGCCAGTATGACAGTTCCAGACCGAGCACATACTGCTTCCTTCTCTCTAAATGCTAGAAGGCCCTGTAGTGGCCTTGCTCTCCCATCTTCGTGAGGGGCCCATCTATTCTCATATGCCCCGAGTCTACAGGCCCCTAAAGCTTAGTGTAACTCAGGAGGTTAGGCATCAGATGCAAAGAAATCTGAGTTGGCTCAAAAGATGACGGTGAGGTGCCTTGGAGATGCTGTGGACCAGGGACACTCTGCTCCCTCCCCCTGGCCCCGGGGTGGGGGGCTTCAGAGCCGCAGCCTGAAAGGGGTGGAAGGGTGTGCTTGTGTACTTGAATGGCTGCTGGTCAGCCTTTGCTGAGAACGTGCAGCAGTCCCGAGGCCAGTGTCACACAACAGGCTGCTGGCTGGGCCCTCGCATCTGAATCCCCACGGGGAAAGAGCCTTCTTTCTGCCCTCTCTACTCCAACTTTCTAATGCCCGGGGCACACTCACCTTGGATCCAGGAGGGAGGCCCACTCGGCGGGAGCAACACAGCAAAGGCGACCCCGGTTAGGTGTCCCACTTCCAAAACCTGGGACTTTGGCTCTTAAGGTGGCTCTCCAGGCAAATCACAGGTCCCCACACCTCAGGGGCCGTGTGTCCCTCAGGGTGGAGGCACTTTGTATTCAGAAGACCTCTATTCATGTGTACAAATGTGAACCCTCGGCATTTGTTAACCCTTTAGAGCAGGGGTCCAGTTCTACCACCCGCAGGAAGTGGAGAGCTTTCTCCAACTTAACCACTCTGATTTTTAGCTCTTTCTCTCTTTTCTTTGAGCTGCAATGTGACTAACTTCTGTTTAGTACACCCTTCCTTTTGTCTCTCCTTGGTCTAGATTGCCTGGGTGGTCCCTGGGCCAAAGAATGCTACTGTTCTTCTGTGGGGTCGGAGCAGATTGCCTGTCCCTTAAAGCTGTGGGACTGAGCCCAGTCACCCTTTCTGAGGGTGGAGGCTAGGCAGGAATTAAAGGAGAAACTGATCGGTGGGCTTCCGGTTTCAGTATCCTTGTCATTTCTCATCTCTGTGCTTGAGGTCTAAGTGCTAAGCTAAGGAGTTTGGATTATACTTGGCAGTTAAATAATGCCATGAAAAGTTCGTGAAGTGATCAGGCTGGATTTATAAAGATCACAGTGACTGTAGAGTGTTGAAGGTACTGAACCTGGTGAAAGCTGAAGGCTTTGGGAAGGGGTGGCAGGTGGGAATGCCCGGGACCCCAGTGGGAAAAGTAAACTCGATGGAGGAGACCATGCCCTTAGTTTTGAACTAGCTGAACTAGCTAATCACTCTGCAAGTGTCGTAGGTGCAAAGACTGTGTGATCAAGTAGACGAATGTGTGCCCCCCTCCCCCATAGATGGAGCAGAAGACTCGGAAAACTTGTGCCTGGAAACCCAGCAGTTTTGTCTGCGGCTCCCGCACCTCGAGTGGACTGCAAGCTGTTGTAAGGGAGGGGCAGAAAGGCCTTTGCATAAGAAGGCACAGAAGTAGGAAATTACCTGGGGCAGAGCAAAAGGCCTGGGGGTTGGGGCCTGAAAGTGTTCAGAGGAAGCTTTTCCACAAAGGGAGGAAGGCAGGGTCTGGCGCCCAAGGAGTGCCACCAGTCAGCACCCTGAGTGGGGCCGTCTTATTGCGGCTGCCTCAGCTCTATTCCACCTAACACAACGGTTTCTAGTATCCAGACGTGGCTTACCTCCAAAATTTGGCCTCAGACGGGCATCATATCCTGAGAGCACCCTGTCCAAAATCTTGTGAACCACAGCCTCATTTGCACAATTTTTGCTGAAACAGAGAAGTCACCTGTAAGTGCCACATTGCTTCTCAGGGAACAAACAACAAAGAGCACCCCAGGTGTCAACATGCCAGGGCCTTCCTTTGTCCTGTGCACATGCAGCCATGCACAGTCACGCGTGTACCCATCTCTCCCTGCTCCCCTCCCTCCCTACAGTGACTCAGCCAGAAGCGCAGCAGTGACGCAGGCTCTTTTTCCCCTTCCCCCTCTTCCGCTTTTATCCAGAGAATGGGGCACAAAGACTGGATACTTGTTACCAGGCAGGATTGGGGGGGGCATGAGGAGGGGAGACTGTAGGGGAAATGGGGAGAGGAGGTAGTGGGCAGGTTCAAGCCCTGAGATAAAATGCATGACTTCAACCCCTACATAAGCTAGGACTGGGCATTCTGTTCTCACGTCTATGTAAATCTTTTGTTTATACAACTCCGTTGTTTTAAGATGACATATGGCTCATGACGCAGAGAATTGCTCATGAGGCAGAGATTAAAGACCCTCACCCAATCAAACTATTTTAGACTTTTGCGGCTCAAGGGCTGTCCTCAAAAAGACATGTATTCTGGGAACAGCCATCTCTCAGGCTAAGCATATGCTTCCAGCCTAGACGTGTTGGGGGGAGCCCATGTAAGTGGACCCAGCTCAGGCCAGAGAGCTGGCCTTTCTAGAAGTCTCTGAAGCTCATCCAATTCATCTACACATTCAGTGGGGTTCTGTCCCCCCAAAGGGGTTTGTGAATGAGAACAGGCCCTGGGCTTCACTACGACTCTTAGGATCTTTGATGCATTGACCAGGGAATGAACATTTGTCCCTGCAAATCACGGTGTGAGAGTGTGTGTGTGTGTGTGTGTGTGTGTGTGTGTGAGAGAGAGAGAGAGAGAGAGAGAGAGAGAGAGAGGGAGGGAGAGAGAGGGAGGGAGAGAGTGTGTTCGTGCACTAGCGCAGTATGTCGGGTGGAGGACATTGCAGGGCCGCCTGCTGGAACCTTGCCAGACTATACCCCCCCCCCACTTTTTTCTGAATACACGTTCATTTCTCGTTTGTCATTTAACAATTATTTCTAATCATCTTTAATGACAAAATTTCATTTTGCATCATTGCAAAGTGTACACATGTATTATTCTCAAATTAAAACAACGCATTCCCACCTGTTTAGTACCACACATTACCCATACGACAGCACTCAGGATCCGGGGCTCTTGCAAATACACATTTGTGTATGATCTACATGTAAAGTCTGACTGTTTAACATCTCTTAGATATTTGCAGACCCAAACTTGAAATCCAACAGAAAAAACCACTGAATCTTCAAATGTTTTCACATGAGTAAGTACAAAAGCACACCCATCTCAGGCCACACAGCTATAGGATTATGCAGCCCCTGACTGCCCTGTGTGGGCTCCCATGAGAATAATTTCTATCTGCGGCACTGGAAAAGGTCTCTCGCCGCTCGACACACACACAAACATACGCACGCGCTTCAGGGAACAGATTAAAATCCTGACTCAAACAGGTGTCTTTATACTCTGTTTTGTGAGTTGTCCATCACCCTGAACTGCCACCACCCCAAAGCCGCAGGTGCCAATGGATATGACTGGGAAAACCTGCCCAGGGCACAGTCCTTCCCCCACCCCCGGGGCTGCAGTTCGGGCACATGCGGGGCTCTATGAGGCGCCGCGGTAACAGGTGGGCTTTAGCACAGAGCTCTACTTCCATCCGCCACCCGCACTTCCAACCCATCCCCCTCCAGGGACCCGCAGGCAGGACCCAAGTGCCACGGTTCGGCGAACCGGGTTCAAGTTACCCCAGCCCGCTCCGTCCAAGAGGTCCGAGGCCGCCCGCGGGTCCCTGTCGCCATGCCATGCCCGGGCTGGCGGTACCCGCTTACCAGTTGAAGAGACTCAAGATGCCTTCGGGCACGGTAGGGGAGAGCTCCAAGTGCATTTTTGGG
>PITA01020583.1:0-34584 GCA_004023965.1 Spilogale gracilis | reverse complement strand
GAAACACAGCCAGAGAGGGAACACAAGCAGGGGGAGTAAGAGAGGGAGAAGCAGGCTTCCCAACGAGCAGGGAGCCTGATGTGGGACTCGATCCTGGGACTCCAGGATCATGACCTGAGCCGAAGGCAGTCGCTTAACCAACTGAGCCACCCAGGCACCCCGGATTCCTTCTTTTTTATGGCTGAATAATATTCCATTTATATATGTATATGTATACATATATATGTATACATATATATGTAAATGCATACATATATATGTAAATATATATGTATATGCCATATTTTCCTATTTTTTCCCCCAAGACTTTATTTATTTGACAGAGGGAGGGAGGGAGAGAGAGAGAGAACACAAACAGGGAGAGCACAGGCAGAGAGAGAAGCAAGCTCTCTGTGGAACAGGGAGCCCGATGTGGGACTCCCAGGACTCTGGGATCATGACCTGAGCTGAAGGCAGACACTTAACCGACTGAGCTACCCAGGTGTCCATATGCCATATTTTCTTTATCTGCTCATCTATCAGTGGTCACTTAGTTGCTTCCTTGTCTTGCGTGTTGTAAATAACGCTGCAAGGAATATGGGGTACATTTATCTTTTCTGGTTACTATTTTCATTCCTTTGGCTATATACCCAGAAGTGGAATTGCTAGATCATATGACAGTTCTATTTTTAATTTTTTGAGGATTCTTCATACTTTTCTTCACAGTGGCTGCACTAATTTACTTTTCCGACCAACAGTGCACGATGGTTTGCTTTTCTCCAAATTTTTGCCAATATGTGTGATCTCTTATCCTCTTGATACTAACAGGTGTAAGGTGATATCTCATTGTGGTTTTAATTTGCCTTTCCTTGAGGGAAGTGATGTCAAACACTTTTTTGTGTACCAGTTGGCTATTTGTATGTCTTCTTTGGAAAAATGTTATTCAGATCTTTTGCCCATTCATTAATTGGATGGTTTGGGTTTTTGTTTTTGCTTTTTTGCTATTTATTTGTATGAGTTCTTTGTATATTTTGGATATTAACCTCTTATCAGATATATGATTTGCAAATATTTTCTCCAATTCAGCAGAGTGCCTTTTCATTTTGTTGATGGTTTTCTTTTGTGTAGACCTTTTTTGTTTGATTGTAGGACACCCACCTGTTTATTTTTGCTCCTATTGCCTTTGCTTTGGTGTCAAATCCAGAAAATCATCACCAAGCCTGATACCAAGGCGCTTACTGTTCTGTGTTTTGTTCTAGAAATTCATGGTTTTGGGTCTTACATTCAAGTCCTTAATCCAGTATGAGCTGATTTTCTGTATGGTCTAAGATAGGAGTCTAGTTACAATGTTTTGCCTGTTGCTGTCCAGTTTTCCCAACATGATTTATTCAAGAGACCATCCTTTCCCCATTTAATATTCTTGCTTTCTTTGGCATAAATTAGTTGAACACACATGATGGATTTATTTCAGGCTTCTCCCTTCTGTTCTATTAATCTATGTCTGTTTTTATACCACTATCATACTGTTTTGATTATTATAGCTTAGTAATATAGTTTGAAATTAGGAAGAATGATGCCTCTAGCTTTGTTGTTCTTCCTCAAGATTACCTGACTACTTGGGGTCTTTATGGTTCCATACAAGTCTTAGGATTGTTACTGTATTTCTTGGAAAATATCTTCAGAATTTTGATAGGGCTTGCACTGAATCGTAGATTGATTTGGGTAGTGTCGACATTTTAACAATATTAATTTTTCTACTCTGTAAACACAGAATATCTTTCTATTTATTTGTGATGACCAACTTTATGACTAAAACTTCCACCTACTTTTGAATGATTTCTTTTAGATAAATGTAAACAGAGTAATTGTTTTAGGTCATTATCAGGAAGAATAAAAAAAAGTTCTGTGTGCTTCCTCTGTGAGTACCTGAAAACATAGCTATCTTCAGTAATAGGCTTAAAGAAGTTATGTGTTGAATGTAATTTTACTTTGAAGAGCATATGCAGATTTATTTCTGTTTCCTGTTGCTGTTGGACAAATCTAAAGAGACTTTAAGGATGCCATTTTTGTATTTGGTTTCTAAAACAAACCTAACAAAGAAAAGGGAAAACTCTATCAGATAGATGAGAGACTTATCAGATGAGATAGACAGAATTACATGGAGCATGAAGCAAGGGAAAGGGAGATGCTTAAAGAGTAGTGTGGGTAAAATTAAAACAGGATGCATGTTACATTTGTGAATAAAAATTTTTCTTAGTTGAAATACAATAATATTTGATATTTTTATGAAGTAATTAACTTGTTTAAAGATAATCTAGTAAAGCATATTGTTTGACTACAAGTATCTGAAGATTCAAGTGCATTTTTCCCTCTTCAAGTCACTGTCACTCTTTTGCACTGTACCGGTAAGCCCCTACCACTGCCATTTCTGGTCACATCGCGGGCAGTACCATCTAATGGGTAAGAGCTGGGCTCCGGCTTCCGATGGGTCTGGGACAGAACCATGATTCCACCCTTTATTCAACTGTGTCCTTGGGCAATTTACTTACCTTTCAATATCTTGGTTTTCCTATTTATACTTACCCTTTTTTTTTTAAATACTTGTAAGTATTCAATATGATGCTTAGTATGCAGTAGGAATAAATGTTATTGATTATTTCAGAGTCAGCATTTAACACTTTGTTATCAGGTTACTGTTGTCACATCGGAAATACATTATTTTTCTTTCAGTGATGGGATTTTTTTTTTAAGATTTTATTTATTTATTTGACAGAGAGAAACACAGCTAGAGAGGGAACACAAGCAGAGGCAGAAGCAGGCTTCCCGCCGAGCAGGAAGCCCCAATGTGGGGCTCGATCCCAAGTCTTCAGGATCATGACCTGAGCTGAAGGCAGTCGCTCAACCAACTGAGCCACCCAGGCGCCCCCAGTGATGGGATTTTTAAGATTTTCTGCATTCTTGAGCACCTGGGTGGCTCAGTGGGTTAAAGCCTCTGCTTTTGGCTCAGATCATGATCTCAGGGTCCTGGGATCGAGGCCAGCATCCAGCTCTTTGCTCAGCAGAGAGCCTCCTTCCTTCTCTCTCTGCCTGCCTCTCTGCCTGCTTGTGATCTCTCTCAAAGTCAAATAAATAAATACAATCTTAAAAAAATATTTTCTGCATTCTTGGATGTAATTTTTAAAAATCCTGGTATCAAAATAACTTTCAGGGGAACACGTCATTAATCTTATTATTGAGGAGTGGGAAAGTAACAGCTGAACAAAGCTGGGTCAGAGGATCCGCTTCGCAAGAGTGCAGTTATACTGCATATCAAAGAATAACTTGAGAAGAATTCCTTTGGGAAAAGTTACAGCCATTGTATTTCAAAAGATTCATCCATCCAACTGCTATTTCTGGAGCACCATCTGTATGCCAACACTGTTCTTGGTTTGAGGACACCAGGGAGTAGAGAATTTCTGCTCTCACTGTGCTTACGTAACTTCAGGGGATGTAGGAGGCAGGTGGGGCTTACAGAACACCTGATTGTTGTAGTGAAATTATAAAAACATTAATTCAGTTATGTTGTCTTCACAGTCAGATATAATTATCTGTGCACAAGAAGTAGAAATGATGATAAAGCAGTTAGGAACCCAACTGGAACAATTAAAAAAGATCGTAAAATCAAAGACAGCTGTCCCAACATCACAAGTCTTTGTAAGTATTTGCCATCAACTTTGACCTTGCTTAAGGGTGAGTGTACCTTGAGTCCTATACAGTTGAGTCAGAAGTAATTATAATTAGATTTAATGACTAAAAAGAGAATATTTGTTTTAGGCAAGTTGATCCTGTTCTCTATGGTTATTTCGTAGTGGTAGTCTAAGTCAGATGAGGGAATCTCCTTGTAAGCAATTGCTACTGAAAGAGACGCAGGTATATATTATAGAAGCCCTAGTGTCGGTAGAGGCTGTAGCAACAGAACGAATCCATAAGCAGGGTTGAAAACATGTTCACAGCAGCTGGTTAAACACAGCCCTCAGCAAAGGGGTGGTGTAACTTGTGACCTTGATGAAGAGACAGAGGAGAACCGGTGTTTACCAGGCCTATGTGTCTCCTGACTTTCTGATTATCTGTACCATCTTGTGGGCAAATCTGGTAGCTCTAAGGAGGTATAAGATACACATGCAGTATTTTATAGAGCATTTGGAAGCTCTGATAATTTTCTGTAACTATTCCTAATATTAGATTTTAAAAACCAAGAAACAAAATGCTAAGTTGTTTCACTTAATAGTAGGGCCTGATTAACTTTTTTTTTTTTTTTTAAGATTTTATTTATTTATTTGACAGAAACACAGCCAGAGAAAGAACACAAGCAGGGGGAGTGAGAGAGAGGGAAGCAGGCTTCCTGCTGAGCAGGGACCCCCAATGTGGGGCTCGATCCCAGGTCTCCGGGATCATGACCTGAGCCGAAGGCAGTTGCTAAACCAACTGAGCCACCCAGGTGCCCCAGCTTTTTTATATTTGTTCTGTAAGTCAGTGACCTTTAATATGAGTAAAACCTTTATCTCACTGACCTAAAATCTTTAACTTGCAGCTCACAAGACATGCCCTAAGTTGTATCTCTAGATTTTCTAGGTTCTTTTGAATCATGATTGAGCCAGATAAATTAAAGAGTAATGAGTCCTATTTTGCTTTTTTCAAAAAAAGAAGCTATTTCCCCTTGACCTTTTGAGGTCAAGCATCCATAAATGTTTGTGTTTTTTTGGGCAAATTAACTTTACGACAGTCACTCCAAGATAATATGCTTTGAAATAAAAAGCAAGGGTTTTTTTTCTCATAATTTGGGAGTCCGGTTGCTATGTAGATTTTATTGTTGAACCTTAGGAGACTTTGACTTGTCTTCAGGAAGAATTAATTTCTTTACAAACACAAATCTGTTGTGAGTACAATGATTTATAATTTTATTAGACAGTTCCATTTTGAACATTGCTTTCTCTTCCTCAGCCCATTTTCATCGCACTTTCTAACCTGTGGACTGGCTTCCAGGATGAAACTGTTTTGATTAGTGTCCTCAGTAATTTAACAACTCACCTTGAACCATTCCTGGGTGCTCATGAACTACTCTTTCCTGAGAAAGTCATGCAGAATCTTCTTGATGGGCTGACTGTGAAAACTGATGTGTGTAGAGTGAAGGAACACCTGGGTAATAGCAACTGTCCTTGACTTCCTCTTCCTCTTCAAATTGCCTCTAGAATAAAATCACTCTTTTGTTTTAAAATTTTCATGCTTGGGGCACTTGGTGGCTTCAGTCCGATGAGCATGGGACACTAGATCTTGAGGTTGTGAGTTTGAGCCTCACGCTGGTATAGAGTTTACTTAAAAGTAAAATTTTCATGGTCTATCTTTTTGATAAGGAATTAAGCATCTTTCTTCGTTAAAAGAGTACTAATGTTTGTTATAGAAAATGCAGAAGACAGAAAAATATATAACCTGAGTACCTTACTATCCCACAATAACCATTCTTAATGTTTTATCAGTATTTTTAGTTGACAGTGATATTCCTTACCTATGTGTTTCTATTGTAGTCTTAATGATTTTATTGATTGATTCATAGTATAAAAGGATATTAATCCTTGCCATATTTGTTGCAAGTAAAGTTCTATTTCTTTGGAATGCTATTTGCCACATATCTTCCTCAGAGTCAGGCTGAAATGTATAAATCAATGTATTTTATCCCTGTAAATTTGAGCTTATTTTAGACCCTCTAAGAGATGTACTGATTCTTATGGAAAGGCTGTCCTTATCAACAGACTGCTTTTTACTTTTTTGGTGCCTTCTGTCTTAGTTACAGACAACTTGAAGTTCATGAGAAATGCCAAAATAGAGTCTGGAAGTTGTTGCCTAGAAAGGTTTTCCCAGAAAATGAAACTCGATCGTTTACTCTCTATAAATTTCCTTTTCAAATTCAAATTTTGTAAGTGTGGAAAATAAAAATGAAGTAGCTATTTCCATTCTTAAACTATTAGAATAAAAAAAAAAAAAAACCCTGAAAACTGAATTAGAGAGACTCAAAAGCATCCTTCCAGTTCAAGCTTTTCCTCCCCCTTTTATTTTATTAAAATAGCTTATCTATACAGATACTACGTGAAATTGAAAAGTTAAAGTCACTTCAACAGTAGATATTAAACTCAACCATGCTGGCAAAACAATTTACTTCTTAGAGTGAACATGTCGTTTCCCCCATATGCCCCAACTTTATATTCAATAGGACACAGAGACCTAATACTTTTCTAGAAGAGTTTGTTTAACATTTGCCACGTCTCTTCACTGTTTTGAGGCTTTCAGGCATACCAGGAAGAAAGAAGAAAGGTTTATTGTCCCCCCCAACGTTGCATTTACTTCTAGTTGTGGCCACAAGAGCACCTGTGGCGTCTGGTGTTTTGATGCAGAGCGCCACCCAGAAGCGTGGTAGGATTGCAAAAGCTAAGACCCTTGGGGATCAATGTTTTATAAATATGTATTTTTGTTTGGAGAAAAAAATTTAAACAACGTGTTTATCACATATAAATAAGTAGACTAACCACCACTGGGAAGAATTTTGTAAAGTGTAAAGAATAAAAATTGATACCTTGTTATCAAAAGTAAGTTACTGACAGATAGTTGCTTGAATCTTTCTGCTCAGAACATTCTCTGTTGTTTCAAGAAACAATAGTCCTAGTATATGAGCATCACATTCAAAGTACTTGGCCACCTATATTAGGAAGAACTCTACTGTCTTTTTATTTATTTTTTTAAAGATTTTATTTATTCATTTGACAGAAACATAGCTAGAGAGGGAACACAGCAGGCGGAGTGAGAGAGAGAAGCAGGCTTCCCGCCCAGCAGGGAAGCGGGCGAAGCAGGGACCCTGATGTGGGGCTCAATCCTGGGACTGCTGGATCATGACCTGAGTGGAAGGCAGACGCTTAACGACTGAGCCACCCAGGCACCCCAAGCTCTACTGTCTTGAATGGAGTTGAACTCTCTCTATTTTAATCACATAGCAGCCAGTCTTTTCTGCTCATTTCCTTGGGTTGTTTACTCTTCTCATTGATAAAGTTTTTCTTGTGCTCTTTCATTTTAGAAGATAGAGTACATCTGGTAGATTTCAGAAAACAAGAATGGCTTTTCCCAGAAACAACAGCAAATTTTGATAAATTGTTAATTCAGTATCGGGGATTTTGTCCTTACACATTTGCTACAACAGATGGTCTTCTCCTTCCAGGTATATTGTTGGGAACAACGCTACTTTCACTTCCTCATGTTTTCTTTGAATAAAGTGCTATCATTGTCACTTACTTTTTTTTCACCTATTCATTTTTTAAAGTTTTATGAAATCTGATAACGAATTAGGAAAGGAACCACAGAGATGACCCAGACCATCTTCATATTTGAAGTACTCACAGAATAATCTGGTAGACTGACATCCCTAGAAATTAGACTATAAATGATAAGTGATGGAATGTGTATCTAATGAAATATGGATGCCACAATATCATAAAAAGATGATTGACTCGTATGCTCAGTTGAAGGACCCCAGAAATTCACATGGCTCTACTAAAATAGCATCTTCCAAAGTAATAATTTGAAAGAGCAACACTAATTTGGCTGGTTATGTTTATTAAACAATATGCTATCACTTTATGGCTACAGTCCATTAACATAAATCAGGATTTCTGGATAAGGCAGATCTCTCTAAGGAATGGCCAATATTTTATTAAGTAAAATCTCTCTGTGATGTATATATTACAAGAGCTTCCACAAAACAAAGAGTAAGCCAGAAATTATTATCCAAAAAGTGCTCTATGAATTGGAAATAAAAAGGATGTATTACAGGGGCGCCTGGGTGGCTCAGTTGGTTGGGCGACTGCCTTCGGCTCAGGTCATAATCCTGGAGACCCGGGATCGAGCCCCACATCGGGCTCCCTGCTCTGCGGGAAGCCTGCTTCTCCCTCTCTCAGCCCCTCTGCTTGTGTTCCCTCTCTAGCTGTGTTTCTCTCTGTCAAATAAATAAATAAAATCTTTATATAAAAAAAAGGATGTATTACAAACATAGAATCACTTAATATTTTATGCCTAGTTAATTTCCCTTTCTTAATTTTCAGGAAATCCAGCAATTGGTATTTTGAAACATAAAGAAAAGTATTATACTTTCAATACCAGAGATGCTGCATACTTATTTGCAGAAAATCCTGAAAATTATATTGATTTAATTAGAGAAAAGGCAAAAAAAAATGCAGAATTAATTCAGCTCCTGGAACTTCATAAACAGTTCGAAACCCTCATTCCATATTCTCAGGTAAGCATAGTTGGTATTTTAAGAATTTATGACTTTGGGGCGCCTGGGTGGCTCATTTGGTTAAGCGACTGCTTTCGGCTCAGGTCATGATCCTGGAGTCCCAGGATCGAGTCCTACATCAGGCTCCCTGCTCAGCAGGAAGCCTGTTTCTCCCTCTCTCACTCCCCCTGCTTGTGTTCCCTCTCTGGCTGTGTTTCTCTCTGTCAAATAAATAAAATATTTAAAAAAAATAAAAAAGAATATATGACTTTGAAAAGCATAGTTAATTAAAAAGCTGTATTTTGTTGTAGAATAGTTCCTAAGTCCAGGCAGAGATAGGATCCGAAGAGGGCCTCTAATGCTCTTAGAAAGAGATTCATCCCCGAAGAGGGACACTAATGAAATCTGTAAAGAATAATGAAAATGGGGTGCCTGGGTGGCTCAGTTGGTTGGGCAACTGCTTTGGGCTCAGGTCATGATCCTGGAGACATGGGATCGAGTCCTGCATCGGGCTTTCCTGCTTGGCGGGAGGCCTGCTTCTCCCTCTTTGAGTCCCTCTGCTTGTGTCCCCTCTTTCACTGTGTTTCTTTCTTTCAAATAAATAAATAAAATCTTAAAAAAAAATAATAATGAAAACAAGTGAAGAAGTCAAACTGATGATTAGACTGGACTACTCTGGAAGATAACTACTACATTTAGATAAATAATTGAAACTATAGTATTTCCTTATCTAAAATTAAAGGAGCTTAGCCCAGATAACCCAGCTGATAACTTAGGGCTGTTAAGATAGCAGGTCTGTGTGCCTGTCTCCCACTCCCTACCGTTCTGTTTTCTTTACTATTGCTTTCTAGTATATTTTATTACCTGATAGGGCAAGCTCTTTCCTTTCCCTTTTTCTTTGTCAAAATTGTCTTAGATAGTAAGGCATGAATCTTTATATATCCATATAATTATCTTAATAAATTTGCCAAGTTCCCCCAAAATCTTCCTGAGATTGTAACTGGAATTGCATTAATCAAATGAAATAAGCAAATAATTTTTCATATTTATTACATTGGGTTGTCCCATCCATAAGTACAGTTTACTTATTTTTTTAATAATTGGTAGTTTCATTAATTATGTCTTAATAAAACATAGTGGTTTTAGTTATATTTTTTATTCCACCTACTTCTAAAACTGTATGTGATCCCAGCAGTGACTGGTAATGATAATAATAATATATGGTTTTCAATATGATGACATTCAGTGTGATGACATGTCCATTGAATTAACAATTCTCCTACGGAGTGGGTTTGTTTCTAGGCTCTCCAATGCATTCCACTGGCCTAGGCTCTTCAAGTTTTATATTTTTTATTCTTTTGTGGTGTCTTTTCACTTTTATTAATCTTTTTTCTCTCATGTCTTCAACTTTTGTGTCTTAAGAAATCCTCAAGTATCTTAGATCATAAAAATACTCTCTTATGTTGTTTTGCAATAAATAGGGATTTACCTTTCACATCCAAGTCTAGGGAGAGGTGAAGATCTAATTTTAATTTTTTTTCCCATTTGAGTAGTGAATTGTCCCAGACCATTTGTTGAATATTCTGTCCTTTCCCCACATCTACAGTGACTTAAAAGCACAGGCTTAATTTTTAGGCTCTCTTTTCAATTTTTCAGTTAAAAAAAATTCCTACCTATATCTTACTGGAGAGTTACTCTAAGTTTTGATACCTGTAGACTAAGTTCTCCCACCCTTTCCTCTCTAAAAAGTCTTGGCTATATTTGACTCTTGACTTTCCATAATAAATTTGAGAATTACATTGCCAAGTTCCATAAAAAACCTTGAAGGAGTTATGAATTTATGTGTTCATAGACAAGAATTATTTAACCTTGATAACACTTGTATATAACTTACAGAGTTGTCAGATTCCTCAAAGATAGTGAAAGGCTAGAATCAGATCATCAGAAAGGTGTGCTGTAAGTAGGTTATCCACAGTTTTCCATTAGAGAACAATCCCCCTCCCCATTTATTTGGTCTTATTTTTCCCTTTCTGTATATTTAATTCCCAGCTCTTCCTCAGTGACTTTCATATTTCAAAGCTGTAGTCCTTATAATTATTTGCTAGCCATTAACTTGAATTGTATGCTATTTCTAATCATTTTGTGGCATGTTTTTATCTATTCAATTGTATCATAACATCATTTTGAAGGCAAAAATATCTATGTTAAATGGTAGGGCAATCAGGGATTATTGTTGCTTGATTTGGAGTAAGAAGTTGTTTCTTTTTTAAATCTTATTTATTTTATTTAAGAAAGTGAGAGAAAGGGACGCCTGGGTGGCTCAGTTGGTTAAGCGACTGCCTTCAGCTCAGGTCATGATCCCGGAGATCCGGGATCGAGTCCCACATCGGGCTCCCTGCTCGGTGGGAGGCCTGCTTCTCCCTCTCTCACTCCCCCTGCTTGTGTTCCCTCTCTAGCTTTGTTTCCCTCTGTCAAATAAAATCTTTAAAAAAAAAAAAAAAGAAAAAAAGAAAGTGAGAGAAAGAGTATGGGGCGGGGGTGGAGAGGCAGACTTCCTGATGAGCAGGGAGCCCTATGTGCACCTTCATCCCAGGACCCTGCGATTATGACCCGAACTGAAGGCAGATGCTTAAACAACTGAGCCACCCAGGTGCCTCTTAGAGTAAGAAGTTAATCTTACTAATTCTATTTATTCTTATCCTATTAATCTTAATAATTGTTATATAAAAGAATGAAATCTTGCCATTTGTAGCAGCAACATGGTTGGATCAAGGGTAACATAATGCTAGGTGAAATAAGTCAGAGAAAGACAAATACCATATGATCTCATTCATGTGTGGAGTTTAAGAGACAAAAATAAATGGGCAAAGAGAAAAAGGCACACACTCTTAAATATAGAGAACAGACTGGTGGTTGTCAGAAGAGAGATAGGTGGGGGGATGGTGAAATAGGTGAAGGGGATCAAGAGTACTCTTATCGTGAGGAGCATGGAGTAATGTTTAGAATTGCTGAGTCACTGTATTGTATACCTGAAACAAATATAATACTGCTATCCTAGAATTTAAAAAAGAGAAGCTAATCTTCTCTCCCTTCTTTCCACTATGATCTGAGTTCTTTAGACCTCTACCACCCCCTCCAGCAATTTCATATATAGCATAATCATATCTTGTGTAGCCTGGAGTTCATATTTAATATTTTAATAGTGAAGCTGTGAGTGACACAGCAGAAAACCAAAATATCCAGCTACAACAAAACCACCTTGGATAATATGCTGTGTATGCATGGTTTGGGTTTAAGATATATCCTAGGGGCTCCTGCCTGGCTTAGTCAGTAGAGCTTGGGATTCCCTTCTTTTTTTTTTTTTTTTTTTTTAAAGATTTTATTTATTTATTTGACAGAGAGAAACACAGCCAGAGAGGGAACACAAGCAAGGGGATTGAGAGAGGGAGAAGCAGGCTTCCCGCTGAGCGGGGAACCCGATATGGGGCTCGATCACGGGTCTCTGGGATCATGACCTGAGCCGAAAGCAGTCACTTAACCAACTGAGCCACCCAGGTGCCCCGGGATTCCCTTCTTGGGGTCATGAGTTTGAACCCTACATTGGGAGCAGAGATTATAAATAAATAAACTTTTAAATCCCATCATCACCTATCATTAAGAAGAGATATATCCTAAAGGTGTTTTGATACTTTAAACAACTGTAATTCATATTTAATATTTAATGGCTATTTTAAACTTCTGTCAGTTCTTAACAAACTGTTCACTTATGCTACCAATTGTGAGAGGGTCATTCGACTTAAGGGTGAGTGGTGTTAGGTTTTCCCCTTCCAAAGTATACCTCCCATATTAAGTTCACAAAGTCAGGTACAAAGAAAGCCATAATGCCCAGGAAAGTTATTTCCTTTAGTTCACTACTACAAGCTTATTTTCTCTGCTCTCTTTATGAGTCTATCCCATGTTAAAAAATTATTGTTTTTCTAATCTTTTTGTCAGTTTAGCTAAATATTTTTAGTTATCCCTAAATAATGCTTATTTTTAATAAATATTAATTACAAAACTTCATTTCTTTAGATGAAGGATGTTGACAAACATGTAAAACCAATCACAAAGTCTGAAAGTAGCACACAGACAGATACGCACATATTGCCACCAACAATTGTGAGATCATATGAGTGGAATGAATGGGAATTAAGAAGAAAAGCGATCAAATTGGTTTGTAACAATATTTTCTAAAATTATTTATAAGTTGGGTTTCTTTTTTCTCTTTAGCTAAGACAGCAGAAGAGGTGATTTACCATACGTATGTTACATTCAGCCACATACAAAACCAGAATTAGTCCCACCAGTCACAGGTGCAGGGCATTGGACCAAAAGGGACAGTTTTAGTATAAGCATGGTGGGTCTCTCCAAGATGATTGTTGCAATCAGGTGGCAATGGATGTTCTAGATCCACTGAATCTAGTTCTAGAGTTGGCGGGCAGTCCAACAGTTTGTACCAGCGTCCCTGGCCTCTGGCTTTCCTTAGGTTTACCCCTCTGGTTTCCGTGGGTGTACAAGCTAGCTGTTTACTTGGATCTCTGCCTCATCTTTCTCACTTCGGCCTCCAGCTTGCTGCTTCTTCCACTTGGTTCGCTTGGTGCAAGGGTTTCCAAGAAGATGGCGCTAAGGCTGAGAGCCAGAGGTTGGGGAACTTTGATGTATTGTTACTCATAGAATTAGTAATTTAAATTATTTATATAAATGAATGAGTTGTACACAGGGTTCTTTGCGTACTAATTTGCCAGCTTTACCTTGTAAGATTGTCTTCTAATTGTGAGCATGTACAGAAGGATGAAACTATTCTTAAATTATACCATCTAGTAACTACAGCAATGGTCGTTGCTCGCTCTCTCTTTCTATACTCATCTATTGTGCCGGTCTAGGAGGTCCTAGTGTTTAAAGCACTCTCAGCTTCCTCTAATCATTGAAAGTACACCCTTGTCATTTTTGGATTTTTTTTTTTTTTTTGAGGAGCAGACCATTACCTCTGTTATATCCCAGATAGTGTCCCCTCTTGTCAGTATCTTCTCTATAGGCCCTGAGCTCTCTATGCTTCTGATTCTCAGTCACTTTAATCATAACAGGTGGGCACCTGGGTTGTTCAGTGCGTCAAAACCTCTGCCTTCAGCTCAGGTCACGATCTCGGGGTCCTGGGGTTGAGGCCCGCATCGGGCTCTCTGCTGAGCAGAGAGCTTCCTCCTCTCTCTGCCTGCCTCCTCTCTCTGCCTGCTTCTTTGCCTACTTGTCATCTCTCTCTCTGTCAAATAAATAAATAAAATCTTTTTAAAAAATCATAAGAGGTGCGTGCCCTCAAAGCATGGCTTTGAAACTCTCATCCATGTCTGACTCAGCAGAATTCCTCCCACCTACTGTTTGTACAACACCTGGTCATTTTAAACAACAAGTATGAACAGTATGAAGGAAATAAACTCTTTTATATCTGTAAGCCTTTCCTTAGTCTATTTTGTCCATCTCTTCAACTGAAATCAGGAATGGAAATAAACAAACACTCACCCAAATGGGAACAGAGGCCATTAATTCAAAGTTTGCTCTAGCAAGGGAGTCAAGCGCCACCACCTACAGTTGGCAGAGGCTCCAGAGCAGGCAGGAGACGTGGGAGAGCTTGATAGTGAAACAAAGGGGAAGGTTTAAGGAGTTCTCTGAAGGGAGGCTGTTGACATGGGGAAACTAGAGGTGGGCTAACTCAGAGTGGCGGATCTTAAGTGATTAATTTGGTAGGCATCCTTGGCTTTCTCGGATTGGTCCTTAGTTCAAAGGTGGGGGCAGCACAAAAATAGGGAAGCTGTCCAAGTCCTGCCTGTTCGTGTTGATAGCTGTGGCTACAGAGGTTGTAGGGCAGAGTTCTATTGTCCTATAAGGCCTAGGTCTTTGTCCATCTATATATTCAGTGTTTTTTTTTTAAGATTTTATTTATTTATTTGACACAGAGAGAGAGATCACAAATAATCAGAGAGGCAGACAGAGAGAGAGGAGGAAGCAGGCTCCCTGCTGAACAGATAGCGCCTGATGTGGGACTCAATCCCAGGACCCTGAGATCATGACCTGAGCCAAAGACAGAGGCTTAACCCACTGAGCCACCCAGGTGCCCCTGTTCAGTGTTTTATAGGCTTTTCACTGACCTTGACATTTTTCTTTCCACCCTTTCTGGTGGCAGCTTTTCATTCCCTTGATCTCCTGGGATGAGGAAGGATTAGCTTCCTGGTATATCTTCCAGATATTTTTGTGCCATTACAATTGCTATCAGTAACTCTTCTGTAGTTCATGAAGCTCCATCCCCATATTCTTTTCTGTTATCTACTAAACTCACTTGAGCCCGTCAGATATATAAGAGGTAACATAGATATCCCTACTTTGTTCTTCAGAAGGTAATCATCTAGCAAATGACACTAATACACTAAAAATATTTCAGTACCTCTTTGTAAGTGGTATAACAGAAGTGAAATCAAAGTTGAGTTCAGGGACATTTGAAGTTGGTCTGAGGTATAAATAGGCAAAGGAGAAGAGGGGAGTGATATCTGGATAGGATATGAGAGGTAGAAGTGCCAACATAGGTCTGGACTGGAAATGCTAAGAGAATGGGGTATTCAGTGGGGCTGTACTGCATACTGCCTGACCCCTCTCTTCTCATTCCTCAACCTCCACTTCATTCTCATTCCCATTGGAGACTAGTGATTATCCTCGAGAATTGCATCACGTTGAATGCCAGCATCCCATATATTACCAGTACAACCTGCCGATAGGACAAAATCGAGTGTACTGCTTAAAGCTGTGGGAGGAACCACCACGGCAGCAGAGCCTTGGCAGTGTCTCGAGGGGGAAGAGCAAGGTCAGAATTAATTGAGAATGTGAGATATGGTGAAAGGCAGGTCTTTCAATGACAAGGGTAGTTCCGGGGATAGGATGAAGCCTTGAATTGGATTGGGTAAAGATCACGAAAAGGAGCCCAGCACCGATGGGAATGGATGGTAAAGATTTATGGGGCAGGGGTGCAAAGAATGTTAAGGCTCAATCTCTGTGTTGATGCTTAGTACTGAAGGTACGTCTTTCGGGATGTTCTGTAGTGAACAATCAAGTTACGTGCTTTTGCAGGAAAGGTAAAATGCTGCTGATGAGGACAATGGAATAGCAAAGCCATATTAATTAATGTAGACAATAAACTCAGTGTGGGGGAAATATTTTCAGTTATCACTCACCCACTGTGTCTCAAAATCTGGAATGTTTCCTCTCATTCCAGGTCTCTAATTTTTAACTCACAGGCTCTAATCCTTCTGTGTTTTTTTCTTTGGACTTCCTCATTGCTTCAACATATCCTAGTTTCCTTTTTATAAACTCCTCTTTGCTTCCCAGCCTGGGTAATCTGTTAAACTTCACATTAACTAGTAATCCATGAAAAGAGCAAGCAAGATGTAGAATACTATAGAAGACAACCTGAAGACATTAGAACTGTTATATTAAAAGTCTTGGGTGAGATCCATTTAAAAAACACAAAGGAAATCTTAAATTTTTGTCTTTTAAAACAATAAACCACGTATGGTAGGAAAATCCAAGTGATATGAATCTCAAAGTATAATAGTGAAGGAATTAGAAGATTAGACTAATAAATAAGCTCACTGTTAAGTTTGAATCTGTATGTTCTTTCTTTGGGTCCATTTTCAACCTTTCATGTATTTTTCTACATCTTGGCAAAGGATATTTATAATGTTCTAGTTTTTCTAATGTTTTAATGTTTTGTAGAAAAGTGCTGTGTTGTAGGGCTAATTTCTTTGTGGATTGAGAAAAAAGATTAGGCTGATAATATTTTTTCTTTAGAGATGGGCCGACTCCTGTGTATTTTCTTTCTTTTTAGGCCAATTTGCGCCAGAAAGCTACTCATTCGGTACAAACGGATCTCAGTCACATGAGAAGAGAAAACTGTTCCCAGGTGTACCCACCCAAGGACGCTGGCACACAGTCTAAGAGAGAAGGCAGCAGCCAAGTGCCCAGGCCCCAGATTTATATAGCTGGTCTCCGCGGGGGACAGGGTAAAGCCACCTCCGTGGTCAAGGTGAACTTAACTAGAGCTGTTGATGAGACGTAGTTAGAGACTGAATTTTTAAAGTAGATCTCACCAAGTTATAAGCAGTGGCAAATATTGACAAGTATCTTTGCATCCCTGAAAATTGGTTAATTTTGTGGGTCTGGCACATTGATCGATTGTGTGAATGTTTTCTGGATCCTCATACATAGTTACTGTCAACCTGCTATAAAAAACTAAAAGTCGTTCTCTGTAACACATTTTGCATTCTATTAAAACTGAAACGTAAAACTCTGTCCACTCAGCTTTTATTTGTCACAAAAAGTTTGGCGGCATTAAAGGCTGAAATTATGATTCTCTTTAGATATTAATATATTTATCAGATTATGACTGAGATAGAAGCTTATTTATTTCTAAAATCATATTTAGTGTTAAACATTAAAATTTTAAAGTCTAGTCAATATTTTCAGCCTCATTAGCTATTGAAGGTTAACATAGATTAAATTGATATATAATAAGACCTCACTAATTTGGAATAATTAGAGCAGAGGTCCACATGAATTTTAAAAATCTGGAAATTTTACATAAAATCTGGATTTCTGGCCCCTTGAAAAAAAATCAGAATATTTGTCAATACTTGGCTAGCATTCCTGCGAGTAATAGCTGTGCTTTTCCAGAGGCCGGGCACTCCCAGTCCCAGTTCCTGCTGCCTTGCTTACCTGCCTGACCCCATCGGCAGTTGTGTTTAAGGCCCATGTGAATTACTGGTAACTGAATTTCAGAGCTATTGTTTTATTACTGTCTTACACATTTCTAATGCCAACTCCTGGGCAGTAAAGACTCCCAGGTGGAGGGACTGTTAAACAAGCTTTAACAACAAGAGGATCATTTATATTTAGTGTATTTTTTCCCTGCCTTGATGACTTTTATTAAGATGCTTATATAATTGGTTTTCTATGTTGGTTAAATGTTATTTATAATGTGAATATGTTTCAAAAACCATTTTCCACATAAATCATAAAGGTAAAGCTCAAACAGACCTACTTCTCAGTGTTCATGATTTTCATACTTGTAGTTTTAAAATGATGTTATAAATAGGCTGGCTGGCTGTTGAGGCAAGGCCTGGGGTGGGTGGCGGGGTGGGGGGCAGGGATCTGGCCTTGGAGGAGGTGGGATGGTGAGAGCCAGCACTGAACTTTACAACATCAAGGTTTTGATTTTTATCTGTTCTGTCCACCCTCATTTGATTCTGCAAGATTCCTAAACACAGAAAAGAATGGCTGGTAAGTCATAATTCAGGGCTATCAAGTTAAGGCTGAAAATAAAATTTCCAAATCCAGCGTGAAAAGCTCAATTTAGTATCAGAAAGTTGCCTGGTAAGTATAACAGAACCAGAAGGGAGCTAGACCAAAGGGTCCTCCGCTAGGATCTTGACCATGCATCTGAGCTCTACTGCTCTCTAGGGGTTCCACCACATGCTGGAACCCTCATCTGACGGTCGTGCCCATTTCAGCAGGTTGCAGGCCAAACTCATTTTCTCAGACAGAGTTCTTTCTCCCTCTGTATTTCTCTCTGTGGCCAAAGGCCTCACCGTCTACTCAGTAGCGGACATGAAAAACTTCTTGGCCACCTTTCTCTCACAGCCCCTACATTTACTTCATCAAGTTCTGTTGATTTGGTTTGAATTGTGTCTTCCTGTTTCTACAACCACTGCTATTGTTTAAGACTTAGTCCTATTCCCTGATGCATTAGCATATCTCTAACGTACAAATCTGATCATTGTCACCCTGTCTCCTTCCCCCAACTTTTGCTCCCCTCACTTAAGCACCTATCAAGACAGGTTTTCCAGGTGATCATGGAAAAACTCCTTTACACATGACATAAGACTTTTCAAAATACACCCATTTATCTTCCAGTTTCATTTTCTGCTCTTCTCCTATTATCTCCATACACTATCCATATTAGGCAAGTTGAACCAAACTCTTCAAATATGTCATTGTCTTTAATTCCACCATCCTCTGCTCTTGCTTTTCACTGTCACCTGGAAGGTAGTCCACAGGCACCCTCAGGAGATGATGCTTGTCTTCAAACAGCCTGATCAGATTTTACCATTACAGTGAAGGTTTTCCCCATCACCTTTGGGAGAATTAATTGCTTCTTCCATTGGATTTTCACTAGATTTTATTTATACCCTTAGTAGAGTACTTAAAGTCATGTGGTCATCTGTATTCTCTCTGTTAGACTGTGAATTTCTTGAGATTTGGACTGTGTTCTAGGCATTTTTAAACCCCTGGCATTTGTCTAGTATGTTGTTGGATGAATGAAGGAAGAAAAAGGGAATAAATGAAAAAACAAACTGGAGGCAGGATATTGGTCAAGTGATTCTTTTATTAGTCAAGGTGGGAATTGATAAGGAGCTTAGTAGCAGAGTAGTCATTGGAAAAGAAGAGAGAGAGGAACAGAGGAAAAAGGAGATTATTTTTTGAGAAGTGGTGGGAAATAAAGTTGGATAAGTCCTGTTGGCATAGCTTTTGGAGAATGCTGAAAGCCAGGCAGAGGAATATGTTGCCTTTCTATAGTCAGACATTAGGAAACCATTGCACATTCCTTTTTTTTTTTAAAGAATACTTATTTATTTATTTGACAGAAACATAGCTGGAGAGGGAACACAGGCAGGAGCAGTGAAAGGGAGAGAGCGGGAAGCCAGATGCAGGGCTCTAACCCGGAACTCTGGGATCATAACCTGAACTGAAGGCAAGACGCCTGACGACGGAGCCACCCACGTGCCCCAACCATTTCAGTTTCTTAAACAGAAGATTGATTGTGGGAGGGACATGCTATGTTTAGGGAGATGGCTAGGAAGCTGTTGCAAGAATTAGGACATGTAATTATGGATGACATGAAGGGCAAATGTGAGATTTAATGAAGGGATAGAACATCTCAGGAAAAGGAAGGAAAAATCACAGTATGACCTCAGGGTATCTTCTCTAGGAGACTGAGGATAACTGGGAAGTGGAGCTGGTTGATCAAAAAAGAGAACACGTTCAGTACTAGAAAAATTGTGTCTAAGGGATGATAAAAATAATAAAGCAGAGGTGACTGGATTTTGAACTGGACAAAGATAATTTGGGAGGTCATCCCCAAGGGAATGAGGAGGAAGAGACAAAATGAGACCTAGGAGCAGTCAGAGAAGTAGGAAAAGACATAAAGGAATGTCTGTGGTCAAGGAAATAATGTCAAGGTCTACTTCTTATTAGCTGTGTTACTTAATACTTCTCTGCTGCAGTTTTTTCATCAGTGAAAATTGGGATACTAATAGTTCTTAACTCATTGGGCTGTCAAGAGGATGAAATGAATTAACCCATGCAAAGCATTTACATGGTAAGTGCTTTGTTAATGTTAGCCAGGAAAGGAGGGAGTCTCCAGTGTCTCATTCTACTGCACTGCCATCCTCATTTTGCCCACTTTCTGTTTTTAAGCTCTCAGCCAGTGCCTTGAATAATGCTTGGCACATTATGACTTTCAGTCAATGTCTGATAAATAAACAGAAGAGGATGAGAAATGAGAAAAGGTCAATGAGTAGGCAACTGCTGAGCTCCGTTTTAATAGAGTTGACTTGAGTAGAAGTTAGATTGCAGCAAGCAGAAACTGGTAGAAATAAGTACAGACTACAAATCAGGACTGCTTGGCAGGAAAAGAAAAATGAGATTATGGTGGCTAAAAAAGGAAGCAGAGGCAAGGGAGTGTTAAGCTCCCATAAGAAATGTTTAGATGTTAATGGTTGTTACTCATATTTTGCTTTTTAAGTCTAGACACCTAATTTTACATTTACACCGTCTCCTTGTATTTTCTAACTTTCTTTTTTTTTTTTTTAAAGATTTTATTTATTTATTTGACAGAGAGAAACACAGCGAGAGAGGGAACACAAGCAGGGGGAGTGAGAGAGGGAGAAGCAGGCTTCCCGCCGAGCAGGCAGCCTGATGTGGGACTCGATCCTGGGTCTCCGGGATCATGACCTGAGCTGACTCGATCCTGGGTCTCCGGGATCATGACCTGAGCTGAAGGCAGTCGCTTAACCAACTGAGCCACCCAGGCGCCCCAAAGATTTTATTTATTTGACAGAGAGAAACACAGCCAGAGAGGGAACACAAGCAGGGGGAGTGAAAGAGGGAGAAGCAGGCTTCCTGCTGAGCAGGGAGCCCGATGTGGGACTGATCCCGGGTCTCCGGGATCATGACCTGAGCCGAAGGCAGTCACTTAACCAACTGAGCCACCCAGGCGTCCCTAACTTTCTCAACTATAAAATGTAACAGTTCTTTTTAGCATGTCTTTAGTAATATTACACCATAAGAAAGAATTGTTTTAAAATACTCACCTAGCAAATTGCAATATAATTTTCTTAATAGCAGAATCAGAAAAATATACTTAAATTGTTGTGGAAACAATTATGTTTAGGTGTCTGCATTTGCCTAAATATTCTTTATGGTTGACAATTTACTATACTTAAAACTTCATCACTTTTAATAATCTGTTACATAGCTACACCATTGAATTTAACTATAATTTCCTTAAACTTTTTTTGTATTGCTTACTGCACAGCTTGCGCTCATACTTGAGTACTGACAGAGTAATGGGCTTCCTTTTATGTGATTCATTGAGACTAGGGTAGCTCTCATGTCTCATCAAAGATAGAAGTGAGCAGGATTTCAAGGCAATTACTGCAGCTTGAAAATGACAATCAGGAATATCATCAGGGTTTCGGATGGCGATAGCAGTAGCTGTTGGAGACACATCAGGTTAGTTCATTATCAGACAGAGGACCCTTGGTTCATATGTTGAAGGTGACTGCTTGCAATAACCAAGGCTGTAGAGAAAACCAGGCATACGTAAAAAACAAAACAAAACAAAACAAAACACATTAAGTCACTAAGTTTTCCTCTTAGACTTAGGATAATTCGGAATGAGAAAGTAAAATTTAGCTCAAATGTAAAGAATGTAAATATCTCCTTGGTCATTCATTGGGCTGAGATAACAAACAGAAACACCAGCTGGAAAGTTAAGAGGAAATTATATTTCTCTGAAGGGTATGCTCAGTACAGTATAATCACCACCCCCTCTTCTGAGTGTCTACTTTCTAACTCAGTGAAACATTTTGTTCTCTGAAAGCATCAGCTGTAGGAACTTTGCTGTTGAAATCGTTAACAGGAATGAAATGGCCTGCTTTTGCTTTGACACAAAGAAGCGGCCTCACTTTCCAACCTAGAAGCAAAGCCTTCATTTCAGGAGCTCCTGAATACAGCATTCCACATCTGTTAACTTTATTGTTTTCAAGAAACAGGATCCTGAGACTGTTCTGTAGTCCAGATCTGATGTTCACTTCTTTATAAACAGCTCTGCTTCAAATCTATCAAAACACAGCTCCTTTAAATTTCACCCAAGTCTGTCTCCCAGACTTTATAACTCTTTGTTTCCAGAGACATACCACAGAATTTGTCTGGTGTGCAATTTCCTTCACTGGAATGGGTCAATAATCCTGACTCTCTCTAAATATAGGTTTGTCCCTAGTGGTCTTGGGCTGAACAGGTTAGGACAAGAGTCATCAAAATCTAGTCAAGTTTCATGCCAATGGAGTAGGAGGTCTTTTGGGAAATTAAAATTTATTAAGAAAAGTAGGTTTCAGTAGCATATGTTATGTGAACCAGAAATGTCACAAAAATCAGCCCAACAGCCTTTACCTACCACACTAATTATAATTAGTGTGTGTGTGTATGTGTGTGTGTGTGTGTGTGTGAGAGAGAGAGAGAGAGAGAGAGAGAGAGAGAGAGAGAGAGAAAGATACTATTCTTTACCAGAAAGAACTATAGTTCCTTGAAGTGTAGTTGATTCTCTGACCTAGGACAGGAAAATATCAAGATTGGCTGGAACCTCTTTTTGCCAGAAATAAAGAATGCTTCAAAAATCTTGTGCAGATGTAAAGAAAGAAGTAGCCTTAAAAAGGCCATATGGGGATAATTTGAGCATCAAAAGGAGAATAATTATATATAAGTTGAGATCACAATGATACTCCAAAATGGGAAGAGATAAACTGTACAAAGCTGTAGTTATAAAACAAAAGAAAGAATGTTCGTTGGAATATTTTCTATTATTAAAGATGATTTCAAGTAGACATGTGAGTTTTTTGCTTAAGTGTATGTATAGGAACATATGCAATAGTGACTGTACCAATTGCAGGAAGAGGTGAGAAACACCAGTGAGCACACATACAACCCCATATGGTGAAACTCCAACAGTGTGCCAAAATGAGATTAATCAAATGTCTGACTCTACAAAGCTTCTTCTAATAGTAATGTGATGCTAATAAAGCATGCAAATTTTTCCAATAATATTAGTAGACCAAATTTTTCTGTGTGTATGTACATCTAATGATAAGACAATGGTGTGCAACAATCACTCAAACTTCTAAAAAGTCATTTTAGGGAAAGATGGTGCTACAGGAGGTGTAGGCTTCTGGGTATCTCAGATTCTTGTATCCCTGTTCCTGTAAGGGCTGAGGTACCTTTATCGTATTTTTAACCAATCCACGTAGTATCTGGAAAGCCTATCATTTTGCCAATGACTTCTTTCTAGCATCGCTTATGCTAATTAATATCTTCTAGAGAAAGTGAAGATTGTAAAGGTTGAAGTAAAGGCCTGTTGACACGTCTAATATTTTTGAACCTTTTTGTGAGAAGATCATATAGTTAGAATGTCTGGCCAAGTAAATATAATCAATGACAATGTTGACAATAAGGACACAACCACAAGACTTCTGAAAAATACATAAATCATATTAAGTTTAAGTAGGAGGCAACAATGCAAGGTAATGAGCAAGGTGGAAGTTACAAAAGTTACTGACAGTGGTTTCTGCTACTTTACGGGTGCTGCGGATTTTTACAACAGCTTTGACAGGCATAAATCTCGAAGTCTTAACCCGAGTCCTCTTTGCTGCCAAATCACCTTTGGTGAGAACTACAATTCCCAGAAGGCAACGCTCTGCTCCCTTGACTTGGCTTTCTTAGGCGGGCCGGGAGGTGTAGTTTACAGAATGACGCCTTCGACTCGAGTTTTACGCACTTGTCAGCAAGGACTAGGCCGTAAAGACCTCTCCTCCATCTGGATCTTCCCATTTTCGGGGGTGTCTCTGATTGCTGAGCCTAATCTCGGTTCCAGCCTGGGCAGGAAGTCGGCGGACAGCCGGCAGACGAGGCGCTCTAGGCCGAGTGATTTTCGTCTCTATGACCACAAGGAGGCGGTCTCGGGTGTCCCGAAGACGGCGCGCGGAGGGGGCGTGCGTCAGTTCCGCGCGGGGCTGTCGGGGAACCATGGCTGCCCCAAGAGGTGAGGCCGGGGACGCCGGGACGGGGTAGCCCGCGGGGGGCGGTGGCGCACGAGCGTCAGCACCTGTACGCGCCCGCGGGTCTCCGGGGCCAGGCCGAGGCGTCGGGCAGCAGGAGTTTGTTTGGAGCCGCACTGTGGCGTGAGCTCGCGCAGCTGCCTCTAAGGGCGGCGCGGGGCAATGGGTCTCCCACTGCGGCTGTCTTCCCCCAGGCGGACTCCGTTCGGGGCCGTTTGGCGGCTCCAGACCGCGCCGGTCCCAAAGAGCTTGCAGTGTGGGTGGGAACCAAATTCAGACAGGCCGGGGCTGTTGCGGACCCGGAGAGGGGCCGGAGCGTGGGTCCCGAGGTAGACCCGCATCGCCCTGCGAAAGACAGGAATATGCTCCGCTCTGGCCTGGGTGGTCGCGGCTGCGGTCCCTCTGCGCCTTCTGTCCTACTGATGCTCAGAGGCTTAAGGGCATGCTCGGATCGCGGAGCCCAAGCAGCGGCTGGTCCGTGTTAACAGCCACAGAAAACATCACTGGGGCTTAAAACAGCGCTGAAACCTTAACGAGATGGAGAAAGCAGTTGTTAACAGAGTTCCTTCCCTGGAGAATGTTATATGTGGTTCGAGGAACACATTGATATTTGGGGTGGAGGGCGGGATCCACCACTTTCCCCCCCAGGGATGGCACATTAAAGTAATAATATTTGATGACTAATTGCCATTTCATGAGATTGATTCTGATTAACCCCGAAGGACTTTGTTTTACTGAGTGGGGCATGTAAGTTAGAAACAGACCTGAATTTCTGGACCTCGGAACTGTACTAGGAGAGGTTGGGCGACACCCGGATTCCTTCTCCACCCTCGCGCACGGAGCATTTGGCTTCAGCTCTGAGTAAAGGTTAAACAAATACTTAAAGGATATCTTTCTGCATGGGTGCCAAGTTATTTTACTGGTTGGGGAACCCACGTTTATCATAAAGCCCTGCCCAGGGGTGTTGTCTGTGGTTGTGCATCATGCTCTTAGGCATTCTCCCATTTCAAGGAAGTCTAACCTCAAGAGTCTTTCTGTAGCAACATAGGAAATAAGGGGAAAGAATAGAACTGTTTTGATAACTAACATAGGATGGAGACAGCAAGATTAATGATGAACAGAACTTCAAAATTACAGAATTCATATCTGAAATAGCTGCAATAATTTACAGGTTTAGGCTTAATGTCAATAAATATCTGTTGCGCCTTACCCATGAGTCTTATATGCCTACTGTAAATGTATCATACTAACATTATGTTATAAAGATATATTAAATATGTAATTTATTATATCCCAAACTAGTGTCAGTATGCCACATAATCTTGCAGTTAAGGCAGTCTTCAGAAATAAAGTTTTTGCTTAACTGGTTGATAGTTAAAGTCAGCTGTGTTTTGTGTATGAGAGTTTGTGTTCGTGTATTTGGAAAGTATTGTTTTGAAATTTTCAAATGTGGGTTTTAAAAAGTATTTTTGGCTTGAAATCGGGAAGCATTTTGAGGTATAACATTGATTAACTTCTATAAACATAATGCTGTTTACTAAATAATATCTTTGTTGCACATATTTTTCAGAAAATGTCAGTTTATTATTCAAGTTATATTGCTTGGCAGTGATGACCCTGGTGGCTGCAGCTTATACCATAGCTTTAAGATACACAAGGACATCAGACAGAGAGCTCTACTTTTCGTCCACAGCCGTGTGTATCACAGAAGTTATAAAGTTACTGCTAAGTGTGGGAATTTTAGCTAAGTGAGTATAAATACTTTTTAGTGTGTTAAATTGTTAATTTTCCGCTTAGTTAAGGTATTTTCTTTATTGGAAAATTCAAGGTATGTTTTCATATATTTGATTGTTCTAGAGTGTGTTTCTCAACTTGGGCAGTTTTGCTCCACAGGAGATCTTTTTTGGTTGTGTGCACTTGAGTGACGCTACTAGCATCTGCTGGGTGGAGGCTGAGGATGCTGGCAAACTTTCTACAATGCATAGCACAGCCCTCCGCAGCAGAAGATCATCCAGTCCCACGTGTCCGTGGTGCTGAGGGTGAGGGACTCTTCTCTAAACCAGGGGTTGGCAGATTATGACCTGTGGGCCAAACCCTGTTTGCTCCCTCTTTTTGTTGTAGCAGAGACTATGTGGCTCATGAAGCCTAAACTACTTACCATTTGACCCTCACAGAAAGGAATGCCTGACTTCTGTTTTAGAGGCATGTATGATAATAATAGTTAATGTTTCTTGAGTGTTTTGTATGCTAGGCACTGTGCTAAGTGCTTTTCATATGAATCATCTAATTTAATCTGTATACATTTTTAAGGTAACTATAACCCTATTTTAACTGTACAGCATCTGAGGTTCCTCAGTATGACACTTTTATTAGGATGTGGCTGCACCGGACTTTGAATGTGTAACATCGTATAAGAATCATTTTAGCTAGGGATGCAGTGTAAGAGAGGTCTAGGAATGGGGCTTCGGTATGACACAAACTTAATTTTAAACCTAGATGCACTGGGATTATGACTTAGCACACAACGCTTAACCTCTCTAAGCTTCAGTTTCTTTATTTTTTTAATTGACAGGGTTATGAGAATTAAGTAAAATTGGGTAGGAAATTGCATTGGGGAAAGATTTATGAAATGCAGACCCTTTTGGGTCATATAGCAGGTGAGAATTCATATAGGTTTCAAGATGTAAGTTAGTGAGAGCGGGGCACCAGTGAGGAGTAACAGGTGTGTAAGCTTTCAGATAGAAACAAATTTCATATAAACACTTTTAAATTTCATTTAACAAATACTTACTGATTTCTGTGTTTATGGCTTTATAAAAGGTGCTGACGATACAAGTGTGAATGAAATAGATATGGTTTCTCCTTGCTTGGAGTTTAGGCATAGAGGAAGAGAGAAAATAAGCCAGTAGATACACACATGATGACAAATAATCATGTGAAAAAATAAGAGTGGTGTGGGGAAGGAGAAAAGAACAGAAAAATAACTTGAGGCCACGTGATGGCAAGCTTTAATATATTTGAGTTTTGGGGTGCCTGGATGGCTCAGTTAAGTGTCTGCTTTCTGCTCAGGTCAGAATCTCTTAGCGGGGAGTCTGCTTCTCCTTCTCACACTGTCCCTCTCCTCTCATGGTGTGCCTGCGTACTCTCTCTGTCTCTGGGGCACGCAGGCACTCTCAAATAAATAAATCTTAAAAAAAAAAATTATCTTTTGGGCTGAGATACTGTGGCACCTAGTAGGGTAAAATCTCAGACCTTTCATAGTTTCTTAACAAGATTCCTTTTTATGGAGATTAGGCTTTGCTTAGGGGATTCTTCATTCTGGATGATGTTAGGTAAATGAGAGGCCTTATTGTACCTTTAAAAGGCAGTGTTCCAGGGCACCTGGGTGGCTCAGTGCGTTAAAGCCTCTGACTTCGGCTCAGGTCCTGATCTAACGGTCCTGGGTCCTGGGATCGAGGCCTGCATCCGGCTCTCTGCTCAGCGGGGAGCCTGCTTCCTTCTCTCTCTGCCTGCCTCTCTGCCTGCTTGTGATTTCTCTCTGTCAAATAAGTCAATAAAATCTTTAAAAAAAGAAAAATAAAAGGCAATGTTCCAAAGGCAGAAATCTCTGTTTAAAACTCTATGACAACTTCTACATAACAACCTAAGAGTTTAATAAAATCTTAAGGCTTGACTTCTTTTAAGACAAATATAGGGATATTGGAAGAAGAGGGATAAGGGAACCCATCTCTTCTTTTTTACCCCCAAATTCATGGGGAGAAGAAATTTGTGACTCAGGAATGACATAGAACTGTGAGGTGTGACATCAGCCATTTTAAACTGTAAGGTGAAATTGTGATTTAGTTGTTTTGTAACTGTTAGGAATTTTTAAAAAGCAGTGTGGAGAAAGAAGCAGTGAGGTCTTTGGTGTAATTCAGCCATTGAGCTGTGTTCTACCAACTTGTGTAGGCTTTGTTGTACTTTGATGCTTTTCCAACCTTGCAAAGCTTGGTGTGTAGTATTTCTTGTTCTTCAGTTATCCAGTGTTATGGGCATGGTCAGTTGTGGTTTATTTTGTGGAAACGTTTTTGGAAATTACATAATAAAAGCACAAAAATTTCTAAGAATTCACCGAAGAAGTCAAATAATGGTGCTGAAATAACAACAGTGTAGAAAACCAAATACTGTAGGTGGTCAGCATCCTCATCACCAATAATTAGTTGCTGTATCTGTCACCAACATAATGTAAAGACTTACAAGAGAGGCTCTCTTATGAACCTGTACCTGCAGAGTACACAAGACCAGGGACGACCAGGAAAAGTAAAGAATTATGACATACATAGTTTTGATAGTTGGCATTTGACATTATATGGCTAACAAGAATTTGGCGGTCAAGAAGAAACATTTAAAGCACACAGAGTTTCTAAGTGGAAAAAGCACTGGCAAAAAATTCACAAAACATGAAACAATGCATTTGAAATTGTTGGATTTTAAAGTGAATATAATTTTTATGGAGAACATGTTGGTAAATTTTCATGTGCTTATTCAAAACACATTGGTAGAAATTAAATACCTGCTATTCATAGCAAGAAAATATTTTATTTCTTGGAATAAAGAACTTACTTAAAATAGTAAGAATGCTCATTTCTTAGAGTGGTAAAAAAGTGAAAGATAAAAGAGAGTTATTTCAACCTAGGAAGTCACAGGTTGATACTTAGAAAATGAAATGAAAGGACAGTGCTAGCGCAATGAAACCCTTGATAATGAAAATGAAATGAAAGGACATTGCTAGCGCAATGAGACCCTTGATAATGAAAATGAAATGAAGGACAGTGCTAGCGCAATGAGACCCTTGATAATGAAAATGAAATGAAAGGACAGTGCTAGCGCAATGAGACCCTTGATAATGAAACTAAAGCACAGCTATTTGGGAAAGATACCTAGTGAAAATGTTGAGAGTTGGTTCTAGATCTTCAAGGGAGAACTGACTTACATTAATAAGCTATTAATAACTCTTTCTGGCTGGAACAGTTTGGAATATGAAAAAGATGAATGAAATATATGGTTGCACTCTGGGCTACTACAAGTGAATTGAGCAGTTACGAGTTGTAGCAAATGAAAACCCAATAACTTTATATGTCTTTTTTATTTAATCATGTGAGGTTTGCAAACAAGTAAAATATTTTTTTAGATACTCTCCATGCTGTCATTTCTTTGTATACTTATTAAAACTGGTAACTTTAAAAAGCGGGTCAAAGGCAAATAGGATGTTATGTAGTTTGTCAGAAACACAGGTTTGATATTACTGCTTTATTTTCTGTGATGGAAGAACTTAAAATATCAGAAAATATTTGTGAGAGATTAGATTTTGTTTTCAAGTAGAAGCAATACTTCATCATTTCAGAGAGGATAATTTCACGACATTGTGGGAAAATAAGAATTATATTAGAAGTAACTAAAACTTTATACCTTTAAAATCTTCAGAGAAGAAAAAGTAAGAAAAAATTAGGTGCTGATGATAAAATTTCTCCCATATTGTGAAAATGAAGTCAATGTAAAAATTAGAAAACGTGTTACCAAATTCTGATTTGAAAATTTTGGAGGACAGGAAAAGGAAAAAAAACCTAGAACTATTTAAATGGAAAAACAATTATTAAAGGAAGTACAAGCTTCTTCCCTTCTTCCCACTCTTTATCCTGTGATATAGTACAGTAATTTTAGAGTTGACATAAATATTATTTCAGAACCTCAGTTTTATCTGAACTATGCAGAGCCTTATCTCATAGACCAGTCACTTTGGCTGTTTGTTTTATTTAGTATGGTCTCTACAGTAATGCTCTTTGCTCAGTAATAGGGTTAGTCTTGGCTAATTGTTAAAGACGTACATATCATTTTATACTATGTAGAGATGGGGGCAGAGATTCAGAAATTTCTTAAAATTCTTAGTGTCTTGCTCATAATTAAGGTTGACCTACAGAGAAACAGATCACTGCCACATCCAGATAATCTGTTTCCCTTCCTCTAAACATTTAAAAAATATATTTTATTTGTTTATTTGACAGAGAGAGAGATCACAAGTATGCAGAGAGGCAGAGAGAGGAGGAAGCAGACTCCCTGCTGAGCAGAGAGCCCGATGAGGGCCTCAATCCCAGGACTCTGAGATCATGACCTGAGCCGAAGGCAGAGGCTTTAACCTACTGAGTCACCCAGGCGCCCCCTTCCTCTAAACATTTTAAACATAGTCATGCTTATATCTGTTTCAGTATATTATTAAAAGATATAATGGGACAGTCAGGTTCAGTCATTTATCAAGCCCCAGTGCTCAGCATGTTTCAGATGTCAGAAGTATACTTGAAGATTACAAAGGCATGATTTTGTCCCCATGGAGCATATAGTCTAATAGAGAACCAGTTATTAAGCAAATAAGTAATAAATTTGTGGTGTTAGGGATAAGTAAATGATGCTGTAAATAAGTATAATAGGCGGTTTCCATTTGGGTTGGAAGGCTTCCTCTCTGAGAATGTTACTGTTAACCTAGACCTGAAGATTAAGTAGAAGTTGTATAGGAAAAGAGCATAGAGAAGGCAGAGAAAACAGTGTGTTTGAAGTCCCCGTGGTGAAAAAATTCTTGAGTCTTAAGTAACAACAGCAGCAAATCAGTATGTCTTCAGTGTTGTGAGGGGAGTGGTGCTAAAATGAAGCAGGAGAGGTCTGCAAGGTATCAAGAGGAAGTTCATGGGCCTGTGAAGAATTTTGGATTTAAATGCATTTGGGAATAATTGAATGGTTTAATTCAGGGACTAACCATGGCAATCCATTTTGCTTTAAGAGTATCGTTGATCTTTGAGAGAATGAATTAGAAAGGTGGCAAGAGTTGGAAGTAAGGAAGCTTATTAGAGGCTAGACATAATGGCCTACTATGATAGCACGGGATGAAGAGAAGCTGTTGGATATGAGTTATGTTCTGGAAAGAGAATCTATAGGACTTGGTGATGGGTTTGGGTACACAGTTGATCCGTATTTTTCATAGTAGTTATGTTCTATGAAGTTACCATAGACACTGAAGTAGTGAATATTGATCTAGTGCTCCTAGGGGAAAAACAGTGTTAGGTTCCTGAGCGCCTCTGATTATAACATTTTCATCAGCTGATCAGTATATAGCCTTGTTTTGTGTGTGTTTCTGTTTCAAGACACCTTATTTAATGTATGTTGATTCATTAGCATTGAACTCATAGCTAATAGCACTATAACTCATGCCTAAAGAAATCTTATCTAACATATATTTTCTCCTTAAGGCACATTATGGCTGTCTTGGATTTGGACAGTATGTTGTGGGGGAGGGGCATTTTAAGCAGCAAATTGTCACGAGAAAGCCCTGAAATGTGGAAAAGGTGGCACTAAATAAACTACATTTGCTTACAGTGTAAAAGCTGAAACAAGAAGGCAGAGCATTGTCTTTTTTGACCTCAGCTGGGAATGTTGGCAACACACATTTTTGGCCGTCTGTACGTGTCTGCCTCTGACTGTAAGAGTGCTGAGAATATTGATTTAGAGGTCACAGATACACTTCATCAAATAGGCAGATTCACATGTACAGAACCCACGCATAATGAGGATCGAGTACAGTAGGTGGGGGAAGAGAGAGGATAAGAATCATATCCATGTTTCTTTTTTTTTTTTTTAAGATTTTATTTATTTATTCGACAGAGAGAAACACAGCTAGAGAGGGAACACAAGCAGGGGGAGTGAGAGAGGGAGAAGCAGGTTTCCTGCCAAGCAGGGAGCTTGATGCAGGGCTTGATCCCGGAAGTCTGGGATCATGACCTTAGCCGAAGGCAGATGCTTAATCAACTGAGCCACCCAGGCACCCCTCCATGTTTCTTAATATAACAACTGGGTAAAGAGAGTTACTTTTTTCTGAGACAGGAAGGAAAGCAGTTTTAGGGAAGGGGATATCAATAATTTAACTCTCGGTAGATATGATATAAAGTTTTTCGTGCTTCTGAGACATCCTAGTGGGCTATGGAGAATAGGAGGCAGTTGCATTGATGAGTCTAGAACACAGAAGAAAGGTCTCGGCTGGAGAAATAAATATGGATGTCCTTACTGCATAAAGGATTTGATCTCATGGAATTAGAAGAGATTGTCAGAAGAGAGTAATCTCATAAAAGTATTCTCATTTTCTTTTTTTTTTTTTAAGATTTTATTTATTTACTTGACACAGAGAGAAAGATCACAAGTAGGCAGAGAGGCAGGCAGAGAGAGAGGAGGAAGCAGGCTCCCTGCTGAGCAGAGAGCCTGATGGGGCTTCCATCCCAGGACCCTGAGATCATGACCTGAGCCGAAGGCAGAGGCTTTAAGCCACTGAGCCACCCAGGTGCCCAGGTATTCTCATTTCAATGCCCTTTAACTCCATATACCTTAAAGATTCCTATTTCTTGGACCAGAAACCACAGAACCTACATAAAGAGGAACACATAGTAATAGGGGCAGTACGTTTAGACAAATGGAAGTTAGCTTATTTAAAAAATAACAAGAGTCTGGCAGTGTCCTACAATTTTATGAGTTAAATTTAGCAGACTAGGGTAAGCATAACTTCAACCAAGTGCCAAATTAAGTAAGTTAGAATATTTAGGTCCTAAGAATTTAAGCAGAGGCAGTTGCTCCAGAGATGGTTCCTGGTGAGCTTTGGAGATCTAAAATCTAGTCACTCATCTCTTCTGTCAGAATTTTGAGACTGGAAAGGGACTAATTAATATAATCTCTGTCTAATAAATTTGATCCGGCCAAATGGATCAGGAAGGTTTCAGACTCGTGTTTTCAATGAATGGGCAGTTTCTCAGGATTTAAGGTGGTGGGGAGTTTTTGTACCTAGGGAATCCTGTTTGGATAGAGGTCATGTTGGCAGTCCAGGTCACATGGGAGAGTCCCCATTCTCTTCCTTTTCCCTTTCCTAGGGTAGGAGTAGTGAGATTGCATCCCCTGAGGCATGGCTATTATTAGATATGAAAAAAAATCTTTGTAGTAGGAAGGGTATGGCTGGCTTGCTGAAACACTGGAAGACAACAGCTTAATTTTAATCTCAAATCTTTCTTTGCCCTATTTATATATAGTAAAAAAATAAATTGTAAGTGAAAGTCACCTGAAACTTTTCTGTGTGATGTGTTTAGGATATTTAACTTTTTAAAAGAAACATATATTTGCTTTGGTGAGGAGTGCAATATATTGGGGCAACAACAACCATGGATTACATTTACATTTCTTCAGAAAAAAAGTAAGAATACATCTTTCAGATTGTGGTAAGAGAACAGAAGGCAGAGAAATGCATACCTTGGTGTGGTCTCCAAGAAAACTGGGCATTAAATGTGGAAAATACTTAAAGCTATAATATATCATGTTGTAAGTTAAAACCGCCTTAGAGAAACCAAAGAATAATGCTTCTTTTTGGCACTGTTATGAAAAACGAACTATTGGAAACCTAATGAGCAGATATCTAACTAGCAAGAAACTACACTCTAGAATACAATCTGTTCATCACTGTCAAAATATGTTATGTAAAAGGCCAAACATCTTTTAAGATTGCAGCAACTAAATTTGCTACATTCAGGCATTCAGGATTGTTACTCTCCAGAGTGGCAGCCTGCCAGAGTGGGGGTGGTAAGGAAACATTCTTTCCTGTCTCCCCCAGACTGTGAGGGAAAGATGCAGGTAAATAGAGCCAGTTTTCATTTTCATTCTTGTACCTCTCTTTTAGTTGTAGCTATAATTTCGTCTTCTGTGATGAGGAATCTTAGGCTAAGGAAAGATTTATTTGCCAAAGATACCTAGAAATGAGTGTCAGTGGTAGGAATAGAAGATGTTCCCTGATCTCTAATTTTCAAATTAGGAGCCTTTCAGAACAGTGAAATAATTGAGTAGTTTTTGATTAGATAGGACAAAGATAAGAATGTGGTAGCATTGTTACACATTTCAGTAACTTTCAATTTTATTTTTTGCTTTTTTCCTTATTTTTTTAAATTTCTGAATGCCAGCATTTTGCCCATGCATATTTTATATTCTTTTTTTCCGAACTATTTGAGAGGAGGTTTAAAATAAGATGCCTCTTTGTCCCTGGATTCTTTAGTGCATATTTCCTGAAAACAATGATACCTAACCATAATCATAAAAAACCCAAACTGAGACATCAGTATTTACATAATACTATTATTTAATTGACAGACCTTAGATAATTTTGCCAATTGCCCTAATGTCCTTTAATAGTAAAATAATTACATTTAGTTGTGGTGTTTCTAGCTTCCTTTAATTTGGGGCCGTTCTTCCATCTTTTTTTTCATGTCTTTGACATTGTTGAAGAGCATAGCCCATATGTCCCTCAGTTTTTGTTTATTGAAAGCTTTTTATGATTAGATTTAATTGTATTTTTTGTTTTTGTGGTTAGAAATATCACAGAAATGACGTTTCCTCAGTGCAGTTTATCGTCAGGCACACAATATCTATCTGCCCCCATCACTGGTAATTTAATTTTGATTTGATTAGGTAGTGCCTGCTAGCTTTCTCCACCTAAAGTTTTTCTCTTTGTAATTAATGAATGAATATCTTGTGAAAAGATACTTCGTGGCTAAGTAGTTTTTTTTATCACTTTCACTCACTGAGTTTATTACCCATTGATGTTGCCAAATGGTAACTTCTTAATTCCATCACTCCTTGTACACTTATTTGTTGACCTTCTACTCTAAGAAGCTTTCCCTTTCTTTGTGTCTCTTTCTCTAACACACACAGAGCATAGATTCATGGCTTCTTTGTATGGGCTGGAATCCATTGTCATTATTTATTTTGATGCTAAAATTATCCCACTTGGGGTGGCAG